>OX122909.1:6471487-6528987 GCA_944738965.1 Nebria brevicollis | reverse complement strand
CCGAGTGGTCTAAGGCGCCAGATTTAAGCTCTGGTTCCCAAACGGGAGCGTGGGTTCGAACCCCACACCTGAAAATTATTATATTGGATGTACCAAAAGAGTTCATACAAGTCATAATTTTTAGGTTGCGATATGAATAGTCGTATGGGACACACAATTTTCTTAGTAGATCAGTTTGAAGTAATTCCAAGTTGACCTAAGCATTGGAATTACGTATAAAGTCAGGTTGGCCGAGTGGTCTAAGGCGCCAGATTTAAGCTCTGGTTCCCAAACGGGAGCGTGGGTTCGAACCCCACACCTGACAATTATTATATTGGATGTACCAAAAGAGTTCATACATGACATAATCCTTAGGTTAAGATATGAATAGTCGTATGGGACACACATTTTCTTAGTAGATCAGTTTGAAGTAATTCCAAGTTGACCTAAGCATTGGAATTACGTATAAAGTCAGGTTGGCCGAGTGGTCTAAGGCGCCAGATTTAAGCTCTGGTTCCCGAACGGGAACGTGGGTTCGAACCCCACACCTGACAATTATTATATTAGATGTACCAAAAGAGTTCATACATGATATATTCCTTAGGTTGCGATATGAATAGTCGTATGGGACGCAAATTTTCCTAGTAGATCAGTTTGAAGCAATTCCAAGTTGACCTAAGCATTGAAATTAGGTATAAAGTCAGGTTGGCCGAGCGGTCTAAGGCGCCAGATTCAAGCTCTGGTTCCCAAACGGGAGCGTGGGTTCGAACCCCACACCTGACAGTTATTATATTGGAGGTGCCAAAAGAGTTCATACATGACATAATCCTTAGGTTGCGGTATGAATAGTCGTATGGGTAGCAAATTTTCACAGTGGATCAGTTTGAATCAAATCCAAGTTGACCTAAACATTGGAATTAAGTATAAAGTCAGGTTGGCCGAGTGGTCTAAGGTGCCAGATTTAAGCTCTGGTTCCCAAACGGGAGCGCGGGTTCGAACCCCACACCTGACAATTATTATATTGCATGTACGAAAAGAGTTCATACATGACATAATTCTTAGGTTACGATATGAATAGTCGTATGGGTCGCACATTTTCTTAGTAGATCAGTTTGAAGCAATTCCAAGTTGACCTAAGCATTGGAATTAGGTATTAGGTCAGGTTGGCCGAGCGGTCTAAGGCGCCAGATTCAAGCTCTGGTTCCCAAACGGGAGCGTGGGTTCGAACCCCACACCTGACAATTATTATATTGGATGTACCAATAGAGTTCATACATGACATAATCCTTAGGTTGCGAATTGAATAGTCGTATGGGACGCACATTTTCTTAGTAGATCAGTTTGAAGTAATTCCAAGTTGACCTAAGCATTAGAATTACGTATAAAGTCAGGTTGGCCGAGTGGTCTAAGGCGCCAGATTTAAGCTCTGGTTCCCAAACGGGAGCGTGGGTTCGAACCCCACACCTGACAATTATTATATTGGATGTACCAATAGAGTTCATACATGACATAATCCTTAGGTTGGGAATTGAATAGTCGTATGGGACGCACATTTTCTTAGTAGATCAGTTTGAAGTAATTCCAAATTGACCTAAGCATTGGAATTACGTATAAAGTCAGGTTGGCCGAGTCGTCTAAGGCGCCAGATTTAAGCTCTGGTTCCCAAACGGGAGCGTGGGTTCGAACCCCACACCTGACAATTATTATATTGGATGTACCAATAGAGTTCATACATGACATAATCCTTAGGTTGCGAATTGAATAGTCGTATGGGACGCACATTTTCTTAGTAGATCAGTTTGAAGTAATTCCAAGTTGACCTAAGTATTGGAATTACGTATAAAGTCAGGTTGGCCGAGTGGTCTAAGGCGCCAGATTTAAGCTCTGGTTCCGAAACGGGAGCGTGGGTTTGAACCCCACACCTGACAATTATTATATTGGATGTACCAATAGAGTTCATACATGACATAATCCTTAGGTTGCGAATTGAATAGTCGTATGGGACGCACA
Organism: Nebria brevicollis; assembly: GCA_944738965.1. Taxonomy (NCBI): domain Eukaryota; kingdom Metazoa; phylum Arthropoda; class Insecta; order Coleoptera; family Carabidae; genus Nebria; species Nebria brevicollis. The sequence continues at coordinate 6,526,998 of OX122909.1, read as the reverse complement.
TTTTCTTAGTATATCAGTTTGAAGTAATTCCAAGTTGACCTAAGCATTGGAATTACGTATAAAGTCAGGTTGGCCGAGTGGTCTAAGGCGCCAGATTTAAGCTCTGGTTCCCAAACGGGAGCGTGGGTTCGAACCCCACACCTGACAATTATTATATTGGATGTACCAAAGAGTTCATACATGACATAATCCTTAGGTTGCGATATGAATAGTCGTATGGGTCGCACATTTTCCTAGTAGATCAGTTTGATGCAATTCCAAGTTGACCTTAGCATTGGAATTAGGTATTAGGTCAGGTTGGCCGAGCGGTCTAAGGCGCCAGATTCAAGCTCTGGTTCCCAAACGGGAGCGTGGGATCGAACCCCACACCTGACAATTATTATATTGGATGTACCAAAAGAGTTCATACAAGACATAATTTTTAGGTTGCGATATGAATAGTCGTATGGGACACACATTTTCTTAGTAGATGAGTTTGAAGTAATTCCAAATTGACCTAAGCATTGGAATTACGTATAAAGTCAGGTTGGCCGAGTGGTCTAAGGCGCCAGATTTAAGCTCTGGTTCCCAAACGGGAGCGTGGGTTCGAACCCCACACCTGACAATTATTATATTGGATGTACCAAAAGAGTTCATACAAGTCATAATTTTTAGGTTGCGATATGAATAGTGGTATGGGACACACAATTTTCTTAGTAGATCAGTTTGAAGTAATTCCAAGTTGACCTAAGCATTGGAATTACGTATAAAGTCAGGTTGGCCGAGTGGTCTAAGGCGCCAGATTGAAGCTCTGGTTCCCAAACGGGAACGTGGCTTCGAACCCTACACCTGACAATTATTATATTGGATGTACCAAAAGAGTTCATACATGACATAATCCTTAGGTTGCGAATTGAATAGTCATATGGGACGCACGTTTTCTTAGTAGATCAGTTTGAAGTAATTCCAAGTTGACCTAAGCATTGGAATTACGTATAAAGTCAGGTTGGCCGAGTGGTCTAAGGCACCAGATTTAAGCTCTGGTTCCCAAACGGGAGCGTGGGTTCGAACCCCACACCTGACAATTATTATATTGGATGTACCAATAGAGTTCATACATGACATAATCCTTAGGTTGGGAATTGAATAGTCGTATGGGACGCACATTTTCTTAGTATATCAGTTTGAAGTAATTCCAAGTTGACCTAAGCATTGGAATTACGTATAAAGTCAGGTTGGCCGAGTGGTCTAAGTCGCCAGATTTAAGCTCTGGTTCCCAAACGGGAGCGTGGGTTCGAACCCCACACCTGACAATTATTATATTGGATGTACCAATAGAGTTCATACATGACATAATCCTTAGGTTGCGAATTGAATAGTCGTATGGGACGCACATTTTCTTAGTAGATCAGTTTGAAGTAATTCCAAGTTGACCTAAGTATTGGAATTACGTATAAAGTCAGGTTGGCCGAGTGGTCTAAGGCGCCAGATTTAAGCTCTGGTTCCGAAACGGGAGCGTGGGTTTGAACCCCACACCTGACAATTATTATATTGGATGTACCAATAGAGTTCATACATGACATAATCCTTAGGTTGCGAATTGAATAGTCGTATGGGACGCACATTTTCTTAGTATATCAGTTTGAAGTAATTCCAAGTTGACCTAAGCATTGGAATTACGTATAAAGTCAGGTTGGCCGAGTGGTCTAAGGCGCCAGATTTAAGCTCTGGTTCCCAAACGGGAGCGTGGGTTCGAACCCCACACCTGACAATTATTATATTGGATGTACCAAAGAGTTCATACATGACATAATCCTTAGGTTGCGATATGAATAGTCGTATGGGTCGCACATTTTCCTAGTAGATCAGTTTGATGCAATTCCAAGTTGACCTTAGCATTGGAATTAGGTATTAGGTCAGGTTGGCCGAGCGGTCTAAGGCGCCAGATTCAAGCTCTGGTTCCCAAACGGGAGCGTGGGATCGAACCCCACACCTGACAATTATTATATTGGATGTACCAAAAGAGTTCATACAAGACATAATTTTTAGGTTGCGATATGAATAGTCGTATGGGACACACATTTTCTTAGTAGATGAGTTTGAAGTAATTCCAAATTGACCTAAGCATTGGAATTACGTATAAAGTCAGGTTGGCCGAGTGGTCTAAGGCGCCAGATTTAAGCTCTGGTTCCCAAACGGGAGCGTGGGTTCGAACCCCACACCTGACAATTATTATATTGGATGTACCAAAAGAGTTCATACAAGTCATAATTTTTAGGTTGCGATATGAATAGTGGTATGGGACACACAATTTTCTTAGTAGATCAGTTTGAAGTAATTCCAAGTTGACCTAAGCATTGGAATTACGTATAAAGTCAGGTTGGCCGAGTGGTCTAAGGCGCCAGATTTAAGCTCTGGTTCCCAAACGGGAACGTGGCTTCGAACCCTACACCTGACAATTATTATATTGGATGTACCAAAAGAGTTCATACATGACATAATCCTTAGGTTGCGAATTGAATAGTCATATGGGACGCACGTTTTCTTAGTAGATCAGTTTGAAGTAATTCCAAGTTGACCTAAGCATTGGAATTACGTATAAAGTCAGGTTGGCCGAGTGGTCTAAGGTGCCAGATTCAAGCTCTGGTTCCCAAACGAGAGCGTGGGTTCGAACCCCACACCAGACAATTATTATATTGGATGTACCAATAGAGTTCATACATGACATAATCCTTAGGTTGCGAATTGAATAGTCGTATGGGACGCACATTTTCTTAGTAGATCAGTTTGAAGTAATTCCAAGTTGACCTAAGCATTGGAATTAGGTATAAAGTCAGGTTGGCCGAGCGGTCTAAGGCGCCAGATTCAAGCTCTGGTTCCCAAACGGGAGCGTGGGTTCGAACCCCACACCTGACAGTTATTATTTTGGAGGTGCCAAAAGAGTTCATACATGACATAATCCTTAGGTTGCGATATGAATAGTCGTATGGGTAGCAAATTTTCACAGTGGATCAGTTTGAATCAAATCCAAGTTGACCTAAACATTGGAATTAAGTATAAAGTCAGGTTGGCCGAGTGGTCTAAGGCGCCAGATTTAAGCTCTTGTTCCCAAACGGGAGCGTGGGTTCGAACTCCACACCTGACAGTTATTATATTGCATGTACCAAAAGAGTTCATACAAGACATAATCCTTAGGTTGCGATATGAATAGTCGTATGGGACACACAATTTTCTTAGTAGATCAGTTTGAAGTAATTCCAAGTTGACCTAAGCATTGGAATTACGTATAAAGTCAGGTTGGCCGAGCGGTCTAAGGCGCCAGATTTAAGCTCTGGTTCCCAAACGGGAGCGTGGGTTTGAACCCCACACCTGACAATTATTATATTTGATGTACCAATAGAGTTCATACATGACATAATCCTTAGGTTGCGAATTGAATAGTCGTATGGGACGCACATTTTCTTAGTATATCAGTTTGAAGTAATTCCAAGTTGACCTAAGCATTGGAATTACGTATAAAGTCAGGTTGGCCGAGTGGTCTAAGGCGCCAGATTTAAGCTCTGGTTCCCAAACGGGAACGTGGCTTCGAACCCCACACCTGACAATTATTATATTGGATGTACCAAAAGAGTTCATACATGACATAATCCTTAGGTTGCGAATTGAATAGTCGTATGGGACGCACATTTTCTTAGTAGATCAGTTTGAAGTAATTCCAAGTTGACCTAAGCATTGGAATTACGTATAAAGTCAGGTTGGCCGAGTGGTCTAAGGCGCCAGATTCAAGCTCTGGTTCCCAAACGGGAGCGTGGGTTCGAACCGCACACCTGACAATTATTATATTGGATGTACCAATAGAGTTCATACATTACATAATCCTTAGGTTGCGAATTGAATAGTCGTATGGGACGCACATTTTCTTAGTAGATCAGTTTGAAGTAATTCCAAGTTGACCTAAGCATTGGAATTACGTATAAAGTCAGGTTGGCCGAGTGGTCTAAGGCGCCAGATTTAAGCTCTGGTTCCCAAACGGGAGCGTGGGTTCGAACCCTACACCTGACAATTATTATATTGGATGCACCAAAAGAGTTCATACATTACATAATCCTTAGGTTGCGATATGAATAGTCGTATGGGACGCACATTTTCTTAGTAGATCAGTTTGAAGCAATTCCAAATTGACCTAAGCATTGGAATTAGGTATTAGGTCGGGTTGGCCGAGCGGTCTAAGGCGCCAGATTCAAGCTCTGGTTCCCAAACGGGAGCGTGGGTTCGAACCCCACACCTGACAATTATTATATTAGATGTACCAAAAGAGTTCATACATGACATAATCCTTAGGTTGCGATATGAATAGTCGTATGGGACACACATTTTCTTAGTAGATCAGTTTGAAGTAATTCCAAGTTGACCTAAGCATTGGAATTACGTATAAAGTCAGGTTGGCCGAGTGGTCTAAGGCGCCAGATTTAAGCTCTGGTTCCCAAACGGGAACGTGGGTGCGAACCCCACACCTGACAATTATTATATTAGATGTACCAAAAGAGTTCATACAAGACATATTCCTTAGGTTGCGATATGAATAGTCGTATGGGACACACATTTTCTTAGTAGATCAGTTTGAAGTAATTCCAAATTGACCTAAGCATTGGAATTACGTATAAAGTCAGGTTGGCCGAGTGGTCTAAGGCGCCAGATTTAAGCTCTGGTTCCCAAACGGGAGCGTGGGTTCGAACCCCACACCTGACAATTATTATATTGGATGTACCAAAAGAGTTCATACAAGTCATAATTTTTAGGTTGCGATATGAATAGTCGTATGGGACACACAATTTTCTTAGTAGATCAGTTTGAAGTAATTCCAAGTTGACCTAAGCATTGGAATTACGTATAAAGTCAGGTTGGCCGAGTGGTCTAAGGCGCCAGATTTAAGCTCTGGTTCCCAAACGGGAACGTGGGTGCGAACCCCACACCTGACAATTATTATATTAGATGTACCAAAAGAGTTCATACAAGACATATTCCTTAGGTTGCGATATGAATAGTCGTATGGGACACACATTTTCTTAGTAGATCAGTTTGAAGTAATTCCAAATTGACCTAAGCATTGGAATTACGTATAAAGTCAGGTTGGCCGAGTGGTCTAAGGCGCCAGATTTAAGCTCTGGTTCCCAAACGGGAGCGTGGGTTCGAACCCCACACCTGAAAATTATTATATTGGATGTACCAAAAGAGTTCATACAAGTCATAATTTTTAGGTTGCGATATGAATAGTCGTATGGGACACACAATTTTCTTAGTAGATCAGTTTGAAGTAATTCCAAGTTGACCTAAGCATTGGAATTACGTATAAAGTCAGGTTGGCCGAGTGGTCTAAGGCGCCAGATTTAAGCTCTGGTTCCCAAACGGGAGCGTGGGTTCGAACCCCACACCTGACAATTATTATATTGGATGTACCAAAAGAGTTCATACATGACATAATCCTTAGGTTAAGATATGAATAGTCGTATGGGACACACATTTTCTTAGTAGATCAGTTTGAAGTAATTCCAAGTTGACCTAAGCATTGGAATTACGTATAAAGTCAGGTTGGCCGAGTGGTCTAAGGCGCCAGATTTAAGCTCTGGTTCCCGAACGGGAACGTGGGTTCGAACCCCACACCTGACAATTATTATATTAGATGTACCAAAAGAGTTCATACATGACATATTCCTTAGGTTGCGATATGAATAGTCGTATGGGACGCAAATTTTCCTAGTAGATCAGTTTGAAGCAATTCCAAGTTGACCTAAGCATTGAAATTAGGTATAAAGTCAGGTTGGCCGAGCGGTCTAAGGCGCCAGATTCAAGCTCTGGTTCCCAAACGGGAGCGTGGGTTCGAACCCCACACCTGACAGTTATTATATTGGAGGTGCCAAAAGAGTTCATACATGACATAATCCTTAGGTTGCGGTATGAATAGTCGTATGGGTAGCAAATTTTCACAGTGGATCAGTTTGAATCAAATCCAAGTTGACCTAAACATTGGAATTAAGTATAAAGTCAGGTTGGCCGAGTGGTCTAAGGTGCCAGATTTAAGCTCTGGTTCCCAAACGGGAGCGCGGGTTCGAACCCCACACCTGACAATTATTATATTGCATGTACCAAAAGAGTTCATACATGACATAATTCTTAGGTTACGATATGAATAGTCGTATGGGTCGCACATTTTCTTAGTAGATCAGTTTGAAGCAATTCCAAGTTGACCTAAGCATTGGAATTAGGTATTAGGTCAGGTTGGCCGAGCGGTCTAAGGCGCCAGATTCAAGCTCTGGTTCCCAAACGGGAGCGTGGGTTCGAACCCCACACCTGACAATTATTATATTGGATGTACCAATAGAGTTCATACATGACATAATCCTTAGGTTGCGAATTGAATAGTCGTATGGGACGCACATTTTCTTAGTAGATCAGTTTGAAGTAATTCCAAGTTGACCTAAGCATTAGAATTACGTATAAAGTCAGGTTGGCCGAGTGGTCTAAGGCGCCAGATTTAAGCTCTGGTTCCCAAACGGGAGCGTGGGTTCGAACCCCACACCTGACAATTATTATATTGGATGTACCAATAGAGTTCATACATGACATAATCCTTAGGTTGGGAATTGAATAGTCGTATGGGACGCACATTTTCTTAGTAGATCAGTTTGAAGTAATTCCAAATTGACCTAAGCATTGGAATTACGTATAAAGTCAGGTTGGCCGAGTCGTCTAAGGCGCCAGATTTAAGCTCTGGTTCCCAAACGGGAGCGTGGGTTCGAACCCCACACCTGACAATTATTATATTGGATGTACCAATAGAGTTCATACATGACATAATCCTTAGGTTGCGAATTGAATAGTCGTATGGGACGCACATTTTCTTAGTAGATCAGTTTGAAGTAATTCCAAGTTGACCTAAGTATTGGAATTACGTATAAAGTCAGGTTGGCCGAGTGGTCTAAGGCGCCAGATTTAAGCTCTGGTTCCCAAACGGGAGCGTGGGTTCGAACCCCACACCTGACAATTATTATATTGGATGTACCAAAGAGTTCATACATGACATAATCCTTAGGTTGCGATATGAATAGTCGTATGGGTCGCACATTTTCCTAGTAGATCAGTTTGATGCAATTCCAAGTTGACCTTAGCATTGGAATTAGGTATTAGGTCAGGTTGGCCGAGCGGTCTAAGGCGCCAGATTCAAGCTCTGGTTCCCAAACGGGAGCGTGGGATCGAACCCCACACCTGACAATTATTATATTGGATGTACCAAAAGAGTTCATACAAGACATAATTTTTAGGTTGCGATATGAATAGTCGTATGGGACACACATTTTCTTAGTAGATGAGTTTGAAGTAATTCCAAATTGACCTAAGCATTGGAATTACGTATAAAGTCAGGTTGGCCGAGTGGTCTAAGGCGCCAGATTTAAGCTCTGGTTCCCAAACGGGAGCGTGGGTTCGAACCCCACACCTGACAATTATTATATTGGATGTACCAAAAGAGTTCATACAAGTCATAATTTTTAGGTTGCGATATGAATAGTGGTATGGGACACACAATTTTCTTAGTAGATCAGTTTGAAGTAATTCCAAGTTGACCTAAGCATTGGAATTACGTATAAAGTCAGGTTGGCCGAGTGGTCTAAGGCGCCAGATTTAAGCTCTGGTTCCCAAACGGGAACGTGGCTTCGAACCCTACACCTGACAATTATTATATTGGATGTACCAAAAGAGTTCATACATGACATAATCCTTAGGTTGCGAATTGAATAGTCATATGGGACGCACGTTTTCTTAGTAGATCAGTTTGAAGTAATTCCAAGTTGACCTAAGCATTGGAATTACGTATAAAGTCAGGTTGGCCGAGTGGTCTAAGGCGCCAGATTTAAGCTCTGGTTCCCAAACGGGAGCGTGGGTTCGAACCCCACACCTGACAATTATTATATTGGATGTACCAATAGAGTTCATACATGACATAATCCTTAGGTTGGGAATTGAATAGTCGTATGGGACGCACATTTTCTTAGTATATCAGTTTGAAGTAATTCCAAGTTGACCTAAGCATTGGAATTACGTATAAAGTCAGGTTGGCCGAGTGGTCTAAGGCGCCAGATTTAAGCTCTGGTTCCCAAACGGGAGCGTGGGTTCGAACCCCACACCTGACAATTATTATATTGGATGTACCAATAGAGTTCATACATGACATAATCCTTAGGTTGCGAATTGAATAGTCGTATGGGACGCACATTTTCTTAGTAGATCAGTTTGAAGTAATTCCAAGTTGACCTAAGTATTGGAATTACGTATAAAGTCAGGTTGGCCGAGTGGTCTAAGGCGCCAGATTTAAGCTCTGGTTCCGAAACGGGAGCGTGGGTTTGAACCCCACACCTGACAATTATTATATTGGATGTACCAATAGAGTTCATACATGACATAATCCTTAGGTTGCGAATTGAATAGTCGTATGGGACGCACATTTTCTTAGTATATCAGTTTGAAGTAATTCCAAGTTGACCTAAGCATTGGAATTACGTATAAAGTCAGGTTGGCCGAGTGGTCTAAGGCGCCAGATTTAAGCTCTGGTTCCCAAACGGGAGCGTGGGTTCGAACCCCACACCTGACAATTATTATATTGGATGTACCAAAGAGTTCATACATGACATAATCCTTAGGTTGCGATATGAATAGTCGTATGGGTCGCACATTTTCCTAGTAGATCAGTTTGATGCAATTCCAAGTTGACCTTAGCATTGGAATTAGGTATTAGGTCAGGTTGGCCGAGCGGTCTAAGGCGCCAGATTCAAGCTCTGGTTCCCAAACGGGAGCGTGGGATCGAACCCCACACCTGACAATTATTATATTGGATGTACCAAAAGAGTTCATACAAGACATAATTTTTAGGTTGCGATATGAATAGTCGTATGGGACACACATTTTCTTAGTAGATGAGTTTGAAGTAATTCCAAATTGACCTAAGCATTGGAATTACGTATAAAGTTAGGTTGGCCGAGTGGTCTAAGGCGCCAGATTTAAGCTCTGGTTCCCAAACGGGAGCGTGGGTTCGAACCCCACACCTGACAATTATTATATTGGATGTACCAAAAGAGTTCATACAAGTCATAATTTTTAGGTTGCGATATGAATAGTGGTATGGGACACACAATTTTCTTAGTAGATCAGTTTGAAGTAATTCCAAGTTGACCTAAGCATTGGAATTACGTATAAAGTCAGGTTGGCCGAGTGGTCTAAGGCGCCAGATTTAAGCTCTGGTTCCCAAACGGGAACGTGGCTTCGAACCCTACACCTGACAATTATTATATTGGATGTACCAAAAGAGTTCATACATGACATAATCCTTAGGTTGCGAATTGAATAGTCATATGGGACGCACGTTTTCTTAGTAGATCAGTTTGAAGTAATTCCAAGTTGACCTAAGCATTGGAATTACGTATAAAGTCAGGTTGGCCGAGTGGTCTAAGGTGCCAGATTCAAGCTCTGGTTCCCAAACGAGAGCGTGGGTTCGAACCCCACACCAGACAATTATTATATTGGATGTACCAATAGAGTTCATACATGACATAATCCTTAGGTTGCGAATTGAATAGTCGTATGGGACGCACATTTTCTTAGTAGATCAGTTTGAAGTAATTCCAAGTTGACCTAAGCATTGGAATTAGGTATAAAGTCAGGTTGGCCGAGCGGTCTAAGGCGCCAGATTCAAGCTCTGGTTCCAAAACGGGAGCGTGGGTTCGAACCCCACACCTGACAGTTATTATTTTGGAGGTGCCAAAAGAGTTCATACATGACATAATCCTTAGGTTGCGATATGAATAGTCGTATGGGTAGCAAATTTTCACAGTGGATCAGTTTGAATCAAATCCAAGTTGACCTAAACATTGGAATTAAGTATAAAGTCAGGTTGGCCGAGTGGTCTAAGGCGCCAGATTTAAGCTCTTGTTCCCAAACGGGAGCGTGGGTTCGAACTCCACACCTGACAGTTATTATATTGCATGTACCAAAAGAGTTCATACAAGACATAATCCTTAGGTTGCGATATGAATAGTCGTATGGGACACACAATTTTCTTAGTAGATCAGTTTGAAGTAATTCCAAGTTGACCTAAGCATTGGAATTACGTATAAAGTCAGGTTGGCCGAGCGGTCTAAGGCGCCAGATTTAAGCTCTGGTTCCCAAACGGGAGCGTGGGTTTGAACCCCACACCTGACAATTATTATATTTGATGTACCAATAGAGTTCATACATGACATAATCCTTAGGTTGCGAATTGAATAGTCGTATGGGACGCACATTTTCTTAGTATATCAGTTTGAAGTAATTCCAAGTTGACCTAAGCATTGGAATTACGTATAAAGTCAGGTTGGCCGAGTGGTCTAAGGCGCCAGATTTAAGCTCTGGTTCCCAAACGGGAACGTGGCTTCGAACCCCACACCTGACAATTATTATATTGGATGTACCAAAAGAGTTCATACATGACATAATCCTTAGGTTGCGAATTGAATAGTCGTATGGGACGCACATTTTCTTAGTAGATCAGTTTGAAGTAATTCCAAATTGACCTAAGCATTGGAATTACGTATAAAGTCAGGTTGGCCGAGTCGTCTAAGGCGCCAGATTTAAGCTCTGGTTCCCAAACGGGAGCGTGGGTTCGAACCCTACACCTGACAATTATTATATTGGATGCACCAAAAGAGTTCATACATTACATAATCCTTAGGTTGCGATATGAATAGTCGTATGGGACGCACATTTTCTTAGTAGATCAGTTTGAAGCAATTCCAAATTGACCTAAGCATTGGAATTAGGTATTAGGTCGGGTTGGCCGAGCGGTCTAAGGCGCCAGATTCAAGCTCTGGTTCCCAAACGGGAGCGTGGGTTCGAACCCCACACATGACAATTATTATATTGGATATACCAAAAGAGTTCATACATGACATAATCCTTAGGTTGCGATATGAATAGTCGTATGGGACGCAAATTTTCCTAGTAGATCAGTTTGAAGCAATTCCAAGTTGACCTAAGCATTGAAATTAGGTATAAAGTCAGGTTGGCCGAGCGGTCTAAGGCGCCTGATTCAAGCTCTGGTTCCCAAACGGGAGCGTGGGTTCGAACCCCACACCTGACAGTTATTATATTGGAGGTGCCAAAAGAGTTCATACATGACATAATCCTTAGGTTGCGATATGAAAAAGTCGTATGGGACGCAAATTTTCATAGTGGATCAGTTTGAATCAGATCCAAGTTGACTTAAACATTGGAATTAAGTATAAAGTCAGGTTGGCCGAGTGGTCTAGGGCGCCAGATTTAAGCTCTGGTTCCCAAACGGGAGCGTGGGTTCGAACCCCACACCTGACAATTATTATATTGGATGTACCAAAAGAGTTCATACAAGACATAATCCTTAGGTTGCGATATGAATAGTCGTATGGGTCGCACATTTTCCTAGTAGATCAGTTTGAAGCAAATCCAAGTTGACCTAAGCATTGGAATTAGGTATTAGGTCAGGTTGGCCGAGCGGTCTAAGGCGCCAGATTCAAGCTCTGGTTCCCAAACGGGAGCGTGGGTTCGAACCCCACACCTGACAATTATTATATTGGATGTACCAAAAGAGTTCATACAAGACATAATCCTTAGGTTGCGATATGAATAGTCGTATGGGACACACATTTTCTTAGTAGATCAGTTTGAAGTAATTCCAAGTTGACCTAAGCATTGGAATTACGTATAAAGTCAGGTTGGCCGAGCGGTCTAAGGCGCCAGATTTAAGCTCTGGTTCCCAAACGGGAGCGTGGGTTCGAACCCCACACCTGACAATTATTATATTGGATGTACCAATAGAGTTCATACATGACATAATCCTTAGGTTGGGAATTGAATAGTCGTATGGGACGCACATTTTCTTAGTAGATCAGTTTGAAGTAATTCCAAATTGACCTAAGCATTGGAATTACGTATAAAGTCAGGTTGGCCGAGTCGTCTAAGGCGCCAGATTTAAGCTCTGGTTCCCAAACGGGAGCGTGGGTTCGAACCCCACACCTGACAATTATTATATTGGATGTACCAATAGAGTTCATACATGACATAATCCTTAGGTTGCGAATTGAATAGTCGTATGGGACGCACATTTTCTTAGTAGATCAGTTTGAAGTAATTCCAAGTTGACCTAAGCATTGGAATTACGTATAAAGTCAGGTTGGCCGAGTGGTCTAAGGCGCCAGATTTAAGCTCTGGTTCCCAAACGGGAGCGTGGGTTCGAACCCCACACCTGATAATTATTATATTGGATGTACCAATAGAGTTCATACATGACATAATCCTTAGGTTGCGATATGAATAGTCGTATGGGTCGCACATTTTCCTAGTAGATCAGTTTGAAGTAATTCCAAGTTGACCTAAGCATTGGAATTAGGTATAAAGTCAGGTTGGCCGAGCGGTCTAAGGCGCCAGATTCAAGCTCTGGTTCCCAAACGGGAGCGTGGGTTCGAACCCCACACCTGACAGTTATTATATTGGAGGTGCCAAAAGAGTTCATACATGACATAATCCTTAGGTTGCGATATGAAAAAGTCAGGTTGGCCGAGTGGTCTAAGGCGCCAGATTTAAGCTCTGCTTGCCAAACGAGGGCGTGGGTTCGAACCCCACACCTGACAATTATTATATTGGAGGTACCAAATGAGTTCATACATGACATAATCCTTAGATTGAGATATGAAAAAGTCGTATGGGACGCACAATTTCTTAGTAGATCGGTTTGAATCAAATTCAAGTTGACCTAAGCATTGGAATTAGGTATTAGGTCAGGTTGGCCGAGCGGACTAAGGCGCCTTGTTAATACATCATACATTATACATCAATCATTCGCCCCATCATCATGTCTGGTGTAACGCACCGGTCACCACCACCCTACCACTGCAACGCCTGCAAAATAAATGTCTTCGCCTGGCGACTAGCTCTGGAAGATACACACGCATAACACAATTACACGAAGACACAAACATACCTTACATCCGTGATTACATCCAAGACACATCACAAAAATTTTACAAAAACACACAATTTAATTCAAATCCACTTATAAGAAACATCACACAAATTCGCGACAACAACACCACATGTAGACTCAAACACAAGCTTCCCTACCAAGACTTGCCCATATTTCATGAGGAGTTTCATGAGCAGAACACCTAACACTAACACATACAACGATACCTTACACAACAGAACACAAACAAAACATCTCTCACACACACAAAAATGTACCATCAATCATCCATAATGTATATAAAATATAAGTGATTTTAAATTAGTTAAGTTAGTTTGTAAGTTTTAACAAAAATAATTTTCATTATGTAAAATATTTAAATGGGTTTATGGTACCTCCTTTCCCACAAATTACAATCCCAATACACAAATAAAAATAAAAATTATAACAAAGACAATCACACAATGTTTAAGCGCACAACGCAATTACACACATACACAGATATACACTCCCTATGTGAGTAGGAGCTCTGACAAAACCAACCATGTTGTCCAAACATTAGTTTATAAGAAAATTAATGTACAAAAAAAATAAAAACAATAAAGAACATTGAAAATGAAAAAAATAATGGCGCCAGATTTAAGTTCTGGTTTGCAAACGGGAGCGTGGGTTCGAACCCTACATCTAATAATTATTAAATTTTTGTCAAAGATGCCACATCAGACCTTGCGAGAAACCTTGTAAATATCCGCACTTTAGATATAAATCTAATCGAGCAAATAATCTTGCAATCTATAATAATTGATGGTGCAATTTGTCATTCAATTTTTTAAATATATATTATCTCCCATAATATTCTTGGGAAGTTAGAAATAAACAACAAACCAAATCTACAAACAAAATTAAAAATAATGTCCGGAAAAGCAATGACCACAAACTCAAAAAAAAATGCATGATATAATTAGAAATATATTTGCTTAGGGAGGATTTTCAAGTGTTATATGGACGGATACACTACAATCAACACTTATGCTGGGTTCTTGTATATTTGTATTGATCACCGGTGTCAATGCACTCGGAGGTTGGGACGTTGTTTGGAATCGGGCCGACGCTGGAGGTCGAATTACATTTTTCAAGTAAATCATGAACAAAAATATACCTACATCATTTATATGCTAATGCCACAAAATTTGTTCATATTAGCTTCGACCCGAATCCTTTACAGCGCACGACTGTTTGGACAACAGTGATAGGTATGTGCTTCAATAGCGCATCCCATACCGGATGTTCCGCTGGTACCATTCAACGATATATGTCATTAAAAAATGAAACACAAGCAAGAATGTAAGCGAAAAAAAATATCTGCAAAGTCAAAATTATTAAGTAATTCGTGCATAGATAACTATTACAATACAAATAACTCAATAGCGTTATTTTTAAATTTATACTATAACTCTAAACTGACTTTTTATAGAAGTACGCTCATTGGGACAGTGGGTATGGCTATAACATCAGCAATTGCTGGAATGATAGGGCTATGTATGTACGCCTTTTACCACAATTGTGATCCAGTTAAAAATCTGGTAAATACTATTTATAGCCAGTTGCAGTATTAAAGAGTACTTTAACCTTGAATTGCAGACTCTGATTTACTATCATTATAAATAATCAACTAATAGAATTTAGGCATCTTATTTATTTTGTTATCAAAGAAAAACATTTTTTTATTATCACACATGAAATTCTGATTACAAAAATTATGTTTTTTAGTATCACAAATAATTTCCGGTACTGCAAAATTAATTTCTGGTACATATAAGTAACAAATAGATTAATTACGCAATAAACATAACAATAAAAGCCCTATAATTTAATTACCACGATTTATATTTAATTTAATCCAGAATTTAAAAAAAAATGGCGCTACAAAAAGCTACTTTAATGCTGTAATTTGGGGAGCGAATTTAAAACCCTGTGACAGATTTAAGTAATTATTTTAGAAATTTTTGTTCAGGAAGTAAGTAATCCAAACAAAATATTACCATATTTCATATCAGATATTGTTGGAGATATTAATGGATTTTCCGGATTTTTCATTGCAGGCATCTTGAGTGCCGGGTTAAGGTATGTTATTATAACACAGAGAGAGATACACACACATTTTATTTATTTATTATTTATTTCAGTACAATATCATCAGAATTGAATACCGTGAGTGGTATTATATACCACGATTTTATAAAAAAGTATTCCAAAACGGAATATACAGATTCGCAAGGAGCGTTCGTAATGAAAATAATTGTTTTGGTAAATGGGTGTCTATATTTAGCAATTGCACCATGGATGCAAAAATCACAGTATATACTTCAGGTATATAAGTACTCTATTGATAAATTGGAGCGAAATGTGAATAAATTTCATTTTTATAGTGTGCTATGATGGTTGTTGGATTAACTTACGGTGCTAAATTAGGAATAATGTTATTAGGAACCACTTTTCCGAATGCAAATACAAAGGTTTGCCAGTCGACCTGGAGAAGTTTTTCTAAAATATCAAATTACATTTAAAATTGTAATCTTTTTTTTAGGGTGTCATTGCAGGAACAATCTGCAGTTTATTATTTGTCAGTTGGTTGAGTATTGGTTCATTTTATTATAACATCGGTTCAACGTTTTCGTTACCAACCACAACATCAAATTGCACTTATCCAAATAATGCAACGCTAACCATCGCACCTTTAATATCGTAAGTTATTTTATAATTATACCAATAAAGATAACAAAAAAACGTTTTATCTCCATAGGAATACAGCAACTGAACCATTATTCATTTATAAGATATCGTATTTATATTTTCCATTAATCGGAACATTTATCACTATAGTTGTAGGTGTACTAATTAGTTATATAACAGGTCCAAATGATATCACAAAATTAGATACAAATCTACTTATACCATACTTTAGAAAAAATGAGATAAAACCCAACACAATTTAAAAATAATTCTAAAAATAGTCAATTCAGAGAAGGTTTATTTCTGTTAAAAACTCTAAATCAATTATTTGCTTACTTATAACTTCGTATAACTAAGAAAATGATTTCGTATTTTAAAATTGCAATTCAGGGAAGGCCAAAAGGTATATATTCGTTAAATTCACGTACAAGAGAGTAAAATTGTGTAAATACTGTAATTAAAAATATCCTTCCAACTAGTGGCTCTAGTGAGATGGTCACACAACTAGAGACCACACACACTAGAAGGTTGCCGTATCCTAGCAACCGTACCAATGCGGACCTGCAAATGGTGGGAAGTATGTAACCAATGAAAATCTGAGTTGTTACCTGCTCGGAAATAACATTCAATGTCATAAAACTCTGATTTATTAGACTACTTGTGAAAATCTACTGGAAAATATTGAATGGAAAAGTATTATAGATTCCTGCATAGAGTGAATGTGAGAAGTAATCGCTGCATGTCTGTGTGATTTTAGAAACGAAAATGTTGTTTTATTTAAGCTTAAAATAATTCTACTAAAAGTGTACTTCGTTTTTCGTGTGAATTTATTTAGGATTAACATTGATTTTTATTAGCAACTTATTACAAAAATAATATAAAAAAATAATAAATAAATAACATAACACTAGGCATTAGATGGGAATATAATGTAATAAATGATTGAAATTAAATAGGAACAGAAAAACAACAATACATTAAATCTGTAAAATATATACAATTTTTTGATATTAATACACTTAATAAATATTCAAAATTAAGGAAATAAAAGTTCATCTATACATTTGAAATCTATTGTAAACTACAAATAATAAATGATTTCAATTTACAGACTAAATTTTAGTGGTTTTTGATCAAATTTAACCGTCGTTTTATGTATGATGTTTTAATCAACTCGTTTATGAAAACATGCTCTGTATTATAATTACTAAATATGTAGTGATACCTCCGATAATCTACAATTAAAAATGTAAACATATTTTCATTTCTAAACACATTTTAATACTTACAATTTGAGCAAACGGTAAATCAACGTTAAATAATCCGCATGCTGATATTTGTAAATTTTCATCAATTAAACGGACCATCCAATTTACCATCTGCAAAATTATTGAGCTTCATTTATGTCCAGCAAAATAATAGTGTGTGTGTGTGTGTTTTGTATAAAATACAATAATCTAATGAAATTATTTGTGTGTGTGTGTGTGTGTGTGTGCGCGCGCCCGCGCGTATGTATGTATGTTTGTATGTATGTATAAATACAATAATCTAAAGAAATTATTTTGTGTCTATTAATATGTGTTTTTGTGTATGAAATTTAAATAATTTGACAATTAATATATATTGTAAGAATAATATTTAGTAAAAAAGTGTTATTATTTTTGTTCTTGTTTCCTAACCTCTCGTCTCATTTGCAGATTCTTCAAATCAAATTTAAAATGTATTAAATGCTTCTTGATTTCATTAGCCTAAAATAAACAACCGTTTAATTTACGTGCTTTTAAAAAATGAATTCAGTTTGATCCATTATATTTGTAAGTATCAAAATATATGTTTATTTGATTGTTTGCTTAAAATAGTAGGTATGTCAACTAGAAAAATTGCATGAAGCTTCATTTTTATTATTTACCTTTTTGTGTAAACTTACTTGAAGTGTAAGTGAAGAACAAGTCCATATAAATAATGAAAAATCAGCCACCGAACTGAACAATCTGTAGAAAT
This sequence comes from Nebria brevicollis, assembly GCA_944738965.1. NCBI lineage: Eukaryota > Metazoa > Arthropoda > Insecta > Coleoptera > Carabidae > Nebria > Nebria brevicollis. The sequence continues at coordinate 6,509,264 of OX122909.1, read as the reverse complement.
ACGTTAAAACAAATTCGTTATGTCTTGAAGAATACCAAATCACTATATCGAAGCATGTGAGTACTTCTTTGGTGATCCACGTGAAGTACATCACACATGTCAGCAAAATATGCCATGCATATACATCGTTTATTTCTCGCATTGCTTTGCACAGTTGCGTACGACAATACGAAAACGTTCTTAAATCCTCAGGTTTGAAGAACATTCTTCTCGTGTGATTTTCGAGCAAATATGTTACTTTCCTCACACTGTCTATCGACTTGAACTTCGAGAAACTCTTAAAGTATTCATTCATAGCTGCGAATCGTTTCTCAAAAATGAAACACCATGTGCAGAATTGTAGTCGGTAGATTGAGTTTATAATTAATGGAATCAGGCCAATTATTGCGAATTGTACATTTGTAAACAAACAACGAAATATTATATTTGCCAGTATTAGCAATACGTTGTTAATAAGAATAATGTTAATTTTCTTGTTACGTTTCCTATAGTTTATTCGAATTCCGTATGTATTCCATGTGGAATCACATTTGTACAAAGTGGCGAACGTATTATTAAGCACCGTTATGCTTCGATTTGAACTTACGAGTACAATTACAACGCCTAGACACTCCATCGTAAACAGAACTGAATATATAAAAGAGTGAATCGTATTGAGATTTAGTTCAAAAATAAGCTTCAATATTTTGCTGTAATGAATCATTAGGATAAATATGAAAAAGAACGATAATGACAAAGAATAAAGGAACTGGCGTTTGCTACTTTGTACGAATACGTTTTTTGAATTAGGGACTAATTTGTAAGGGGATAGTCCGAACAATTTCGACCAATAATAGACAAGTAGATACTCATTTATGGCACCTTGGCATTTCATGATTTCCGAAAATTAAAAACCACTGCAAATAAATAATATTGGTTTAAAGTAAATTGTGTATTATTTTTACGTTTCGCTTTTATTCTTCTATCTTCCTATCGAATTGATATCGATTTATTCTAGTTGCAATGCAAAAACATCTGCAGTGTCATGCACCGAACTTTCTTATACGCATATGGGTTAAACCACATCGTAGTTACCTTATTTTTCTAATTTATAATATTTGTTCTAACCTTTCGATCGCTTTTACAGTAGATATATTTCTTAGAAACAATTAAAAATGTCAAACTTCAAATTATTTAAGTCTATTTTGTTAAGGGGACATTACAGGCTGCAACTTTGAAAAAAATCGATTTTTTTTTATTTTGTATTTTTACTAAGCTACATTCATGTAGAATCAGTGGCCGAAAGGCCTATGCGATCCGGAAAGTTTTACGGCCCCTACGACCACTTATACAAAGGTACCTCTCGAGCGCTCAGCGCTGCGCCGGTTCCGCAGGGTTATTATGTTTCATTTTTGGGGGCCATTTCGATTCAACCATTTTTTATTTTGCAAATTATTATGATTCCGATCCTAATTTTTTAATTTCAAGTTCGCAACACGCTTATATGTCCAATTTCACGAGAATTGGGAAATGCTTATTTTGACATCATCCGCCATATTGGATCTGTGGACTCTCATTATTGCAATTTGATAACAAAATCAAGTTAATATAGTGTCACAACATATTAAGGAATATTTTTGTCCATTATGGTGACACGGAAAAATTATTATTGCTGTCGAAACCATTGCGAAAACTTTAAACGCGTTTTTCTCGGAACTACTTTTTTTTTACTGTGTCGTCGATTGAGGTCAAACGACTCGACCAATTGACTTGAAACGAATTGGGTTAAAAACTAGACAAAATTTACTGGATCCTGAACCTATTTTCATTCAATTATTCTTAAAATGTACGATTTTTTATTACGTTTTAAGCTCGAAAAAGCAATGGAAATTTCATCACTTTTTTTCACACGGTTGCAATGTTGCTGTAATTTCCAAAAGTTTTCTTTAAATTAGATTCAGAATCCAGCAAATCTAATATAGTTTACGGTCCAATGTGCGTTATTTGGTTTAGATGACCAGGAGGGGCCCAGGGTCCGACACAGTGGGCACATGTTTCGCCATGGATGGCCGCCGATGCGGCCATGTTTGTGATAACATATTGTTGAATAAATGGTTAGTAATAGAAAAAGAATAGATAAATTCAACCCGCAAAACTGCATGACTCTACTGGTTTTAGTTCTTTCATAAAAAATTCCCAAAGTTGACCCACTTCTCAGGCCGACAACCTGTAATGTCCCCTTAAACAGATGATACGATTTATGTAAAAATATATATAAGCAGAAATTTATTTTGAAGCCATTACTCTTTTTGGAAAAATAATTCAAACAAAAGTTGTGCTAAATATAAATACCTTTAATTTTTGTTCATGAAATTTTTCTGTAACTGTAACCATTTTTGAGTAATTGCAGAAAATGCAAAAATTGACTAGTGTAAACAGGCACTTCCGCTTTGAATATTTTTTTCAAAAATAAAAGGTGCACACCTCAGGCATATGCAAATCTTAAGTTTAAAGTTTCATAATTTTAGCTTCAACCGTTTAGGCTGTAGAGAACATACACACACACAGACGTTATTCCAAAAATAGTTGGAATCGATTCAGGGAAGGTCAATACGTATATTTCCGTTAAAATCTCGAGATCGAAATTTTTCATGATTACAATACTTACTTATACTGCGTATAAGAAAGTAATATATAATAAAACACAACCAAACGTTATATTACCTTATATTAGTAAGATACTTTTGTAAAACTGTTCGAAATATTTGCAGTTTGCGTATATTTAATATGTTGTTCTGTTCTTTACTGTAACGCTCCAAAATGATTTACTTTATAATCATAATAATTAATTCAGAAACTTGTATAATTTATAATAGTGGATATTTAAAAGAAGACTGCTAGGGCGATTGGAGCGATCAATATTGTTTTATAATTTTAAATGTGTATATATTGATGTGAAACAATAACACTTTAATAAATTAAAATTACTGAAATTGCTTGTAACAACAAATATTCGATCGTTCCATTTAAAAAGCTAATACAATTCTATGCACCAATTATACTTATGTTTACTATTAATTTGTCGACATACTATCAAAGAAACCTATTTAAGCTTATTAAAAACTACGGGTGAGTGGCGTCACTCACGATTGAAAATATGCCAACTCCAATGTTTGCGTGGAAGACATCGAAAATACGAACGCATGTATATTTATACAAAGTGCTTTATTACAATAATTATAATGGTAACTTATAAACAATCTAAAACGAATTGAGCTGCAATATATAAAACATTTTTAAACTGTTCCAGATCATTTGTACATTACTTAAAATTATTAACATAACACTCAAAACTTAAATAAACCCAAATTTAACAAATAATTTATATGATACTTTCTTGTCGTATAATTTTTTCTCTGTATGTGCAGAAATTATTCAACAATTGCAAAGTTGCGTTACAGAAAAATTAATAGAATGAATCAGCGCCAATTCCATATGAATATTATTGGATTCATGCAAACGATCAAGTTACATAAGCTTTTAACATGTTTCTTGTTCATTTAATCAAATAACAGTTATGTGTTTTAACTAATCATAAAGGTCCGTATCACGAACAAGCTACTAAGCCTGTATTAGCAAAAAATATAACACTAATAACACGCTTGTCCGTGCTACGGATCTGTGTTTCTGTATTATTTCTATTAAAATTCACATTCAGTTTTTTAATTCAGTTAATATTTTTAACAATATATCATCATTTAAATTATTCTCGTTCTCCTCCAATAATATTATGATTTTCAATTAATATAAAGACTTACACTGAATCCCATTAATATTTACGTTATCATAATTAGGTATATTAGTAACAATGGTAATAGATTTTTCGCGAAGATACTTAAGAGTCGAAATGAGATTATGGCAAAACCATGGATTCTCAGCAATATTAATTTGATTAATGTGTAAATCCGCTAATAACATTGCATCTATTGCCACGAATCTATTTCCATTAATGTAAAGCTCTCGCAACTGATACAACGGAAATAATACAATGTCATGAATAGAACTCAAAGAGTTGTGTGATAAATCTAAATATTGCAAATGATGTAAGGCAGAAAAGGTACCAATTTCCAAAATGGATAAATGATTATTTTGTAGATGTAATCGCTGTAAATTTCCTATTGATTTGAAAGCATTTATTGATAATTTTTGGATGCTATTATTATCCAAATATAACTCTTCCAACTGTTTATTAGTGCTGAAACAGTCATATGAAATGTTCTGTATTTTATTAAAAGATAAATACAATAGTTTTAAAGTCGAAATATTTCTGAATGCTTCTAAATCAGTGTTACTGTTCGATAAATCTAATTCAATCAAACTAGATAGTCCTTTAAATACTCCTTCATTTAATATTTTCACATTACGCAAACTGATATCAAACAGCGTCCTAAAATGATCTAAACCATTAAATGCACCGGATTGAATAGTTTTTAAATCATTTCCACCAAAGATAATGTTGTCTAAATGTGTTCCATTGAACGTATCACTTTGCAATTCCGTTAATTTATTATTTTGTATATCTAATGTCGATAATGATGGTAATCCGTTGAAGGCATTTGCTTCAATCGCTTCCAAATTCAAATCTGATAAATTTAAATGTGTCAATTTGGATAAACCGCGGAATAAATAGCTACATATGTTTTTGGTGTTTTGAAACAAAACTTTAGCGTTAAACATTTGTAAAGTGTTTAACCCGAAAAACGACCCTGCTTTAACGTTAAGCAATGGGTTCCCTTCTAAATGTAACTCACGTAGATACCCTAGACCCTCAAACGCATTTGATTCAATGGTTTCTACTTGAGAGTACGACAAATTTAAAATTTGTAGGGCGACTAGTTGCGAAAACATTGATTCGTTTAATTTGCGTATCGAGTTGTTGTTTATTGATAAAGTTTGTAGATTTGTTAAACCAGTAAAAGCGCCAATTTCTATGTGATTGATATTTAATTCAATTGCATTTAGTACTGTTAATGCTGGGAGTTCTTTGAACATTTCGAATTTTAATTCGGTTATGTGAAGTGTCCTCGCATCAAAATAACTCAAACTATTTAAGCCATTGAATGCACTGGGTGCGATTTGTCTAATTGGATTACCAGTTAAGTTTAACAATTGCAAGTTACGCAAACCGAGAAATGTGTTTGGGAGCAATATTGATAAATGATTAAACTGAAGATATAAATTTTGAAGTTCGTTGAGCTTGTGAAAAACTTCTTGGGGAATATTATTTAATTGATTGTTCGACAAATCAAGCGACGTTAATGTTGATATATCGTCAAAAATTCCTGGTTGCAATGTGGTTAAACTAGTAAATGATACGTTTAAGTATTTCAGTTTGATGCACCCGAAAAAAGCGGACGTTTCGATGTTACATATTGGATTATTAGAAAGTGATAAGTAATTGAGATTATCTAAATGCTCAAACATATTCGCGTGTACGTGTGAGATGTTATTATCATTTAAGTGCAGATACTGCAATTGTGGTAAACCAACAAATGTATGTTTTTCAATAGACTGAATGTTGAGATTAGTTATGTTCAACGAAATTATAGAACTGAGTCCATAAAACACATGACTTTTCAACTGTGTGATGTGAGCAAATAATTGGGGCTCCAGTTCTTGCAATTGATGTAAATCATTAAAAGCGTTAGGCTCAATGATGTTAATGGGATTACTCTTTAAATTTAAATAATCAACATTGCTCAATCCTATAAAACCGTGCGCTTGTAACTTAGTTATTAAATTACCTTCTAAATATAAATGGCGTAAATTAGACATATTTTTAAAAGCACCGATTTCAATAATCTCGATACCCGCGTACGAAATATTTAAATTAACCAATCGAGCTAAGCTTTTAAACGTATTGGTTTTTAAGCGAACGATACGATTGTATTGTAAATTTAAATATAGTAACGACGACAAACCATAAAAACCATCAGTTTCTAACGTTGTAATACCAAGTGATGATAAATCGAGTGATTCTACACTGTTAACACCATCGAACAAACCATATTTAATGGTTTGCAAATTCTTACACATTAATCGAATATCAATCAAATTGAAATTTGGAACGTTTATAAATGCGTGTGGTTCAGCACTAATTACCTGATTATTGTCTAAATATAATTCACGTAACTTCGATAAATTCCCAAATGTGTACGACCTCATTATTGAAATCTCGTTATTCTGTAAATAAATAATTCGTACATTTTCCAAACCACTAAATACACCAGCGCTTAAGTTGGAAAGACTATTATTTTGTAAATGTAATATTTCTAAGTATTTCAAACCTGTAAATACACCAGTGCTTAGTTTGGTAAGACTGGTATTTTGCAAATATAGTGTTCGCAAATATTTTAAATCTGTAAATACACCAGCGTTTAATTTGGTAAGTCGATTGTTTTGTAAATATAGTTCATTCAAGCTGTTTAAACCTGTAAACACCTCAGCGCTTAAATGAACAAGTTTGTTATTTTGCAACTGGAGGGAATATAAGTTGTTTAAACTTGCAAACACACCAGCGTCTAGATTAGCAAGCCTGTTATTTTGCAAACATAGTTCTCGCAAGTTGTTTAAACCATCAAAGACACCATCGCCTAATTCGGCAAGTTGGTTATTTTGTAAATCTAGTAATTTCAAATTGTTTAAACCAGTAAATACACCAGGTTTGAGTTTAGCAAGACTGTTATTTTGTAAATAAAGTTTATTTAAGTCGGTTAAACCAGTAAATGTTCCTGAATAAATTGTTGTTAAATTCATGGTTGATAAATCTAAATCTTCTATTGCGTGGAGTTGTTCAAAGACTCCTGGTAGTAAAACTGGTATTTTCAAAAATATCTGTTTGATGTTGATTTTGTACAGCCTAATTAATCCATTAAACGACCCTGGATCAACTGCGGTAATGGGATTGTTTTCTAAATTTAATAGTTTTAAACGATGCAGCCCTTTAAAGCTATTATATTTTAAAGTTGAAATATTGTTGAATTGTAAGTGTAATATTTCTAAATCATGCTCGACTTTAATTGGTCGAATAAAAGAAATGTTATTGTGACTTAAATCAAGCGATTCCAATCGTTGCATTTGGCTTAATTGATTGAGTTTAAATTCTATAAAATTATTATAACTAAGATCTAATAGTTTTAATTCCGGAATACTTTCATTTGGGAATGTCGTCAAGTGATTTTTATACAAATATAGTTTACCTAATTGTGGTAAGTCACTAAAGGCACCTGGTTCAATTGTTGTTAAAGTAGAATTGCAGATTTCTATATAAAACAAACTTTCACAGCGAATAAACGTGGTTGATGATAATTCATTGAGTTGATTATTATTTAGTATCAATTGCCTTAGTTGATGTTTGTATTGATGATAATAATAGAAATCGGCAATGCAATTTATTGAAAATTGTTGGATATTATTGTTCGTTAAATTTAACTTATGTGAAATAAAAAATTCACTGTTGAATATTGTAATATTATTACCAGTTATAGTTAAATCATTAAGGTTGTTAAACTTTTCGAAACAATATATGTCAATTGTTTGAACATTGCACTGGTCGATTATTAACGTATGGACTCTGGTAGTTATCGTCATGAAATAATTCAGCGTTTATGTTATTGATATCTACCAGATGCATATCCAAGGTAGATATAGTTCTGACGTCAGATATAACGTTTATTTCTGTTTCGAATTGTTCAAGTGTCATATTCGTACACTTGTATGTTACTTCGGAGGAACTGATTCCTTCTAAGCAGTGGCCTCTGGTGGATGGGATTATTATAAAAATAATTATGAGCGAATTTATCCACCGTTGGTCCATCTTTGTTTATGTACATATATCTATAAATTCAATTAGAATTATTACGGTGCAAAACAATTTTTATGTCGGTATGTGTGTGTGTGTATGTATGTATGTGGCTATGAAAATGTGTGTGTGTGTGTGTGTGTGTATGTAGAAAAGTGTGCGTATGTATCTATGGAAATGTGTGTGTGTCTTTGTATATGAAAGTGTGTATGCGCGCGCGCGTTTGTGTGTGTGTGACTGTGAGTGATTGTGTTTGTGTTTGTGTGTGTGTTTGTGTGTGTGTTTGTGTGTGTTTGTGTGTGTGTGTGTGTGTGTGTGTGTGTGTGTGTGTGTGTGTATGTGTGTGTGTATGTATGTATGTAAGTCTGTATGTTATTTGGTACTTGATGACTTACATACCGGATCCGTTATTATTTTAAATTAAACTACGTCTGTATTTGATAATTAAACACACCAACCAATTTAACTACACGATTATGCAAATTAGTGTTGACCTTTGATTGATATTGACATGGAGCAAGTGATACAAATACCCAAAATATTAAATCAAACATTATTTATTATTGATAAATAAATATGCTAAAATAGTATAATATTATTCAATTTCAATATTATTAATATTATAAATTAAATCATAATTTGTTTTATATATGAATTTACGAATGTTTATTAGTTTATCGACGGTTGGCAACACTATCGCGTAGCACAAAAGAACCGTATTTGAATTCGTGAAACACGTACTAGCGCAATGTGCTCAACAATCAATCAACACCAACAATGAGTGAGTGTTACTTAATATGCAACATTGTGAAATGCCGCAAAGAATTAAAAACCAACGCTTGGGTCACATGTTGCTCGCACATCTTCTGTGACGTCGACGGTCAAACAGCAATCGAAAAAGAAAAGTGCCCGGCGTGCGGCCACATATTCTCCGACCGCCTAGACATCGTCAGCGTTGATTTAAACCCATCAACGCAATTCAAAACCGTACGCACCACCAACACTAAACTGCAACGCACATACATCATTTTCATATCATTTAAGATGGTTTTGGCCGGATTGAATCCAGAAACCGTTTTGGACATCGCCAGTCGCTCCCTCACACTGTGGACCTACCAAATGTTTCAAGAGTTACTTTATCGCAATTCCGCGCTGAAAAACGCCAACGATTACTCGGCATCGCTTGCGGATTATTGCGCAACGATTAACGCGAAACATAAAATACAAATTGAAAAACTAGGACGGGACATTCAAAGTGATTATTCCGTTTTATTACTTGTGTTCGGTAAGTAAATGTGTGATTTACAGGTCTGCAAAAGGAATTGGATGAGAAAACCCGGCATATTGAGGAGCTAGTGTCGCAATTGGCGGCGCGATCGCGGTTATTGAAAGACTTACAGGTATTTGTGTGGTTTAAGTTGTTTTAATTATTTCGGTACACGTGATTTTTAGAGTGAATACACGGCGTTTAAGCGGAAATCGCTTGTTAAGTATGTAAACGATACGGCCGAGGGTGATTGTGGTGCGCGGTCGCGTTCTGGAGGCGCTAAATCGAAATTGAAGCCGCCGCACACGTTTCTGTATGAGGGTAATCCGATAAATAATCATCATCGCTCGAATTCTACTGGAAAACAGGGTAATTGTGTGTTTGTTTGTTTATTGCAAAGTAACTCAAAATGTATGTTTGGCGAATGTTTATTATATTTTTAGATTTTATGTTCGAGTTTCAACCAGTGAATGAAGAGAGTGGCCCTAAAATGAGTTTATTTAAGTTTTAGTTTAATTATTAAATATAATTTTCGATGTAATTAATTGCTATTTGTTTATAATGCCATTAAATTAAAAACAATATTGAATTAAATGAAATTTTTACAAAACATGTGCGCGTGCGCGGCTGTATATGTTTGTGTGTGCGCGTGCGCGGCTGTGTATGTTCGTGTGTGTGTGTGTGTGTCTCTGTGTGTATGAATAGACTACACTCTACAAACTAAACTAAAAATTTTACGGTTTCTGCAATAACTCGAATAAATATTATATATTTTGTACAGCCTTTATTTGATAATTTTTTACTTTCTTATACGCAGTATAAGTAAGTATTGTAATCATGAAAAATTTCTATCTCGAGGTTTCAACGGAAATATACGTATTGACCTTCCCTGAATCGATTCCAACTATTTTTGGAATGACGTCTGTCTGTGTGTGTGTGTATGTTGTTTACAGCCTAAACGGTTGAAGCTAAAATTATGAAACTTTAAACTTAAGATTTGCATATGCCTGGGGTGTGCACCTATTTTTGAAAAAAAATTCAAACCGGAAGTGCCTGTTTACTCTAGTCATTTTTGGCAGTTTCTGCAATTACTCAAAAATGGTTACGGTTACAGAGAAATTTTATGAACAAAAATAGTTGGAATCGATTCAGGGAAGGTCAAAACGTATATTTCCGTTAAAATCTCGAGATCGAAATTTTTCATGATTACAATACTTACTTATACTGCGTATAAGAAAGTAAAAATGTATCAAAGGTTAGTAAAATATGATAAATTAGAAAAATATAATTAACTAAAATGCGTATAAGTAAGTTCAGTGTACGACATTGCAGATATTTGCTACATATCTTGATATTTGAACAATATCAAGAAACTATTTTATTCATAATAACATTGTTATAATTCATTTTAAGTTTGATTCATAATTAGATTTTCTTTGCTTGAAGCCAAATAGTACCCAAATGTGAAAGCACAATAGCTTCAGTTTTAAATTCCAAAGGTAATTTGGTGTCTGGATGCAGCGAATATTCATAATTGGCAACGAGTTGCGCAATTCCCAATTTAGTTTGTATCAGTCCGAAACGCATACCTGTAAAAGATTAATTCCTCAGCTAGCATAAAGTCTCCCGATACTTAAATGTACTGGTTTGGTTGTTTGCATGTCTTACCTAAACAATTTTTGGGTCCTTCACCAAATGGTAAATATGTATACGCCGGCCGTTTTCGCTTCTCGTCTTCGGCAAACCGTTCTGGATCAAACTTGTTAGGTTCCGGGTAATATTCAGGATCATGATGTATACCGTAAACTGGTATAAAAACGGGTGTTCCCCTTTCAATGGTTACATTCGTTTCGGGAATCACAAAGTCCTTCGTACATTTTCTATTTAATATTACCAGTGGTGGATATTTCCTCATTGTTTCTATACATTAAAAACATTAATACTCAATATTTTTAATACTCGGTATTTTTAAACCATAAATTACTATATTATATGTGGCAAACTGTATATCTCTCTCTTTCTCTGTGTGTGTGTGTGCGCGCGCGTGCGTGTTTGTGTGTGCGCGCGCGCGCGCGTGTATGTGTCTGTGTGTATTTGTGCGCGCGAGTGTGTTTGTGTGCCTGTGTGTGTGTGTGTGTGTGTGTGTGTAAGCGCTGCAGAGCCTAATCGGTTGAAAATAAAATTATGAAATTAAGATTTGTAAATGTTTGGCAAATTTAATATCGTAAGGAATATTTTGTAAAACAATTGAGTAAACAATAATTACCACTAATGATCTTATCCAAATATATCATTTCTGACAAAGCATCATAGGTAAATGCACCATTATACTTCTTGGTCACTGAGAGTATCTCATCGCGAAGCTTTTGTTGCATATCGATATGTTGAGCAAGCTCAAACATACAATACTGCATCGTAGTTGCAGACGTTTCAAAACCAGCCATAAAGAATAAAAAACACTGCGCCATCAACTCATTCATAGTAATAGACTCATCCGAACTAATGGCAGTTTTCCCATCATCAATATGTTTCTTATTCAACAATCGCATCAACAAATTCACAAGGTCATTTCGCTCAACTCTATAACTCTCGCGATACTCAACAATATCTCTAGAAATAGTTGTGAAAAAATCGGCGACTTCTGGCTTAATGAATTTCCAATTGAATAATCTCAGCGCATTTGGCCAGGTGAAGCCAAGCAGCACTTTGAGGCTTTCAAGAAAACTGTTATCTAACATCAGTTTACCGTGCTTCAAGAACGCAGCAGTCGTACCTTCCGAACTATTCGGTTCAATACCGAATGCAACGGATACAATCACATCGGCAGTGAACCGACGACAAACATCGCGAATATCAATCGGTTTATTGGTTTTACATATACTAGTCAATGACGTTTCGAGATTCACGACACATTTCAATATTGTCTCATACATTAACTTGATCTTGCCGGTTGATATAGTTGGCGTCATTTTTGCTCGCAATTTCCGCCATTTTTGTCCCGTTAACGCAAATATATGAGCTGTTATAGGTTCTTTTTCTTCGTTTACGTACAAACCTCGATCATCAAATGAATCGAAATCTTTGGTGAGAACTGTCCTTATTATTCCAGGATCTATTAGTAAAAAAACAGGTTTTACTGACATATAAAATCCCCCATATTTGGCATCAATTTTCTTGAATTTTCTGTACATGTCGGCTACATCTTGTCCATGTCTTCCATTGAATGATAGACTTATATTGCCCAATGGTATCGAAGGTTGGAAATGTGGGACATTGCGTTTTTTCCAATAAGCAAATTTATATTTGAAATAAAATAGTAAAGTTGGAATGATAATCAAAAAGATACTAGTACACACTAAGGAATTGGATAGATCCATGTTTTCTAAAAATAAGTAATGTATAAGAAGATATTAAATCTAAATGTTTTTTTTAAAACTATTATGCTCGATTTGTGGCGCAATTGTATATATGTATAAGAATTTCAAATGTATCGTCATTACTTAGAAGGTCAATCATTTTTATTGCAATGTGTTATTCTATTCATGTTTTATTTGTTTTATCTGCGTTAATATTTAAAACGTAATCGCTATGTTGTTTTGCAAAGTGCATAATATAATTTGTAATTGCTTGTTTTCGCTAAAAAGTTGTCACTATTTTAAAACTAATTTGAACTTTAATCTAACGATATTCTTCACCTTACAATTTTCTTGGGTGATAATTAATTAAAATATCTGATATTGCTTAGGAAACCAATTTCGTGTATGTGTGTGTGTGTGTGTGTGTGTGTGTGTGTGTGTGTGTGTGTGTGTGTGTGTTTGTGTGTGTGTGTGTGAGTGTGAGTGTGTGTGTGTGTGAGTGTGTGTGAGTATGTGAGTGAGTGAGTGAGTGGGTGAGTGAGTGTGTGTGTGTGTGTGTGTGTGTGTGTGTGCGCGCGTGTGTGTGTGTGTGTTTGCGTGTGTGTTTGCGTGTGTTTGTGTGTGTGTTTGTTTGTGTGAAAATTTATGAAACTTTATACTTAAGCTTTGCAATTGTCTGGCTATTTTTGAAAACAAATATTGAAACTAGAAGTGCATGTTTACTCTAGTCATTTTTAGCGGTTATTACAATTGTCTCAAAAATTGTTACATTTACAGCAATCTTTGTTAGAAGAAAAATTAGAAATAGTAGTATTGCGCACAACTTTAATTTGGAAATATTTTTACAGATAAACAAATTAGACTCAAATAATATGGAAATTGACATTTAATATTTATTGTAAACAATAAATTTATTATTAGGTTATAAGTTCATATAGATGCTTAAGATATATTTCAAGCAAAAGTTGTACATATTATTAATATCTAAAATTTGTATTGTAACTATTTTTGCTGTAAGTGGAACCGTTTTTAAGTTGTGACTAGAGTAAACAAGCGCTTCCGATTTGGTTTCCTCGCCAGGCATATATAGCTCTTATTATATATGAATTTTTTTCTATGATGCTCTTACAATATGAAATGTACAAACCTGTTTTTAAAGTTGTAATACAATACACTTAAAGCAGCTTTAAGATTTTATTGATGAAAATACAGTTATAATAATTTATTATAATTTTTAAATTAATATATAAATTGAATTGAGACTGTAAATCCAAAATGTATAAATATCTGCTACCTATAGCAACAGACACCACAACACTAATCTATTATGTTTTGATTACAAATAAGTGAAATTATCTTCTGGCGTCTTTATAGATAAATAAATATATATTTATACGAGGTCAGGTAATTTTTTGTATTTGCGAGATATATTCCTATATAATTAATTTGAGAAGTTGACAGATTTCCGTAGCTGCTTTTATTTATATTCATCTCATTTTTATCACTTCTTATAAGAGTTCTTTTTTATAATTAGTAAAACAATTTTTCAAAACATCTGCAGTTGCTTGCACTGAACTTTCTTATACGCATTTTGGTTAGATCATATCACATTTTTAATATTTCTCTAATTAATAATATTTTACAAACCTTTGGAACCTTTTTTCACTAAATATATTTCTTAGAATAAATACTAAATGACAAACTTTTACTTGTTTTTCTGTTAAACAATTAACAGGCACAGTTAATACGATTTTTGTGAAATAAAATTATAATAAGAACCAATTTAAAAAGCCATTTTTTGTTTTCAGTACCGTTGTCGAAAAACAAATTCAAATAAAGGTTAAACAAAATATTAACATCTATAATTTTTATTCTAACTATTTTTGCTACAGGTTCAACCGTTTTCGAGTTTTTGCAGAAACCGAAAAAAATGACTAGAGTAAACATGCACTTCCGCTATGAATATTGTTTTCAAAAATAGGAGGTTTTTGCCAGACTAATACAAATCTTAAGTTTAAAATTTCATAAGTTTACCATTAACCGTATAGGCTGTAGAGCGCTCACACACACACACACATACACACATACAAGCGTCAATCCAAAAATAGTCGGAATCGACGTAGGGAAGGTCAAAACGTATATTTCCGTTAAAACCTTGAGATCGAAAATTTCCATGATTACAATACTTACTTATACTGCGTATAAGAAAGTAAAAAGAGTACTAGTTACAAGAAAATCTCCATCATTTTCTCATCTAATTTATTACATAAATCAGTTAACTATGCATGTTAATTGTTTAGCAAAAAAAATTGATATTTAATATCTATTTTATGAAATATGTCTAGTTTGTTTGTTTGTTATTGTCCTGCTCTGGTATAGGCCTCTGGGGTTTAAAATCTATAAAGAACTTGTACACACTCATTTTATAGTTTTAAATTTCATAAAACGCGCCATTTAAAGTAAGTGTTCGTCTTCTTAAAAGAAATGTTCTCGGTGTCCGTATTCAGATTTTCGCGGTCTTTTGACGTCACACTTTTGTGCCACATTTATTTTTTGTTTTGTTATGACAGTTAAAGCTACTCAAAGTTTAATAATGCGTTAACAATACGTTTTAAGAGTTAAAAGAGCGATAAACAAGGGTAAGTATAACAGAAGAACTAAAATTATCGGTTATACTTGTTTAAATAATTATAATCGACGCTACTCTGGAAAACAAACCTAACTAAAACATAATCAAGGAAGCCGAGGTATATCCAAAAGCGTTGGAGAAACGATCTAAAAGGCGAAAAGAATTATATTCGTGCTCTAAAGGGATTAACTTAAATGTTATCATTTTCTACAAATGAAATTTTAATATCTAGAAGGCCGCGTTGTGTCATCATTAATCAGATTTAATTTGAATTTCTAGACAAAGATGGCCCCACGGTTGATTATTTCGCTAATAATAATCCCATCTACTAGATGCCACTATGCAGAAGGATAATAAAAAAATATTATTATTTGATTAAGTGAACAAGAATCATTTTTATCGCTTATATAACTTGATTGTCTTTGCATGAATCCAATAGTAATCACATTGAATTGGCGCTGAATCGGTTTATTAATTTCCCTGTAACGTAATTTTGCAATTGTTGATTAATTTCTGCACGTACAGAGTAATAATTTGATTACAAGAAAGTAGCATTTAATTATTTGTAAAATTTGGGTTTTAATTGTATGTTAATATTTGTATGTATTATACAAATATATAAGTTTTTTTTAAGCTCATTTCGTTTTAGTTTGTTTATAAGTTACCATAACTAAATTGTAATACTATTAAACATCAGGATGAATAAATACTTTTCACTCTTTTACATATTCGGTTCTGTTATTTCAAATTGAAACACAAAGGTGCTAAATAATATTTTTACCAACAATTTTGGCTGTAGAGTGTTCACTCACACAGACAAACCCCCACTGTACCGGTCCGCTACTGACAGATTACATCTTCAACACCAAACCGAAGAAAAGACAACAGTCTTCTAGTGGCAAGATTACTAACACAACAGTAACCCTGAACGCGAAAGTTTCAAATGTTAAAACACGTGGCAGTCGTCCTTGTTTGAGCCGTTGGCGCCTAAATAAGCAAATATATTTGATTTACTCAAAATATGTGTTAGCTTCAACCAGTTGGTCATAAAAAAACATCGAAATACAATTAATGCTTGTATTAAGTGCGTTAAATTAATTATAATTCTAGAATTGCGTTTACGGCCATAACCGAGCCTATAATGAATAAATATACTAAAAATGCAATAAATGTTAATATTAATTATGAAATGAATATATTTTAATAATTATACATGCGAAAATTTATTCGAGTTGCTAATTTTTATATAATAATACGGTGACGCAATTTCGAAAACTACAAAAAAAGATTTAAAATTATATAGCACATGACAAGGATAAAAACCACTTTTGACGTTCTGCCTTTCTATTACATCATCAACAGTAGATTTATAAACAGGTAAACATTTATTTGTATACAAAAAAATGCTTAATCGAAACAAATCGTAACTGATATATTTAGTAGTGCTGTAATAACTCAAATTGGATTTATATTTCTAGACAAAGATGGATAAACGGTGGATAAATTCGCTCATAATTATTTTGATAATAATCCCATCCACCAGAGGCCACTGTTCAGAAGGAATCAGTTCCTCCACAGTGACATACAAGTGCACAAATATGACACGTGAACAATTCGAAACAGAAATAAACGTTATATCTGACGTCAAAAACATATCTACCTTGGATATTCATCTCGTGGATATCAATAACATCAATGCAGAATTATTTCGCGACGCTCACTACCAGAGTGTCAATGTGCTAATAATCGACCAGTGTAATGTTCAAACAATTGACACAAATTGTTTCGAAAAGTTTAACAACCTAAATGATTTAACTATAACTGGTAATAATATTACAATATTCAACAGTGAATTTTTAAATAGGTTCCATATTTTACATACGTTAACGTTAACGAACAATAATATCCAACAATTCTCAATCAATTGCTATGGCCAATACGAACATCATCTAACAGAATTGATACTAAATAATAATCGCCTCAATGAGTTATCAGCAACCACGTTTAATAACTGTGGACGTTTGTTTTATATACAAATATGTAATTCTACTTTAACAACAATTGAACCAGGCGCCTTTAGTGACTTACCACAATTAGGTAAACTATATTTGTATAAAAATCACTTGACGACATTCCCAAATGAAAGTATTCCGGAATTAAAACTATTAGATCTTAGTTATAATAATTTTATAGAAATTAAACTCAAGCAATTAAGCCAAATGCAACGATTGGAATCGCTTGATTTAAGTCACAATAACATTTCTTTTATTCGACCAATCAAAGTCGAGCATGATTTAGAAATATTACACTTACAATTCAACAATATTTCAACTTTAAAATATAATAGCTTTAAAGGACTGCATCGTTTAAAACTATTAAATTTAGAAAACAATCCCATTACCGCAGTTGATCCAGGGTCGTTTAATGGATTAATTAGGCTGTACAAAATCAACATCAAACAGATATTTTCGAAAATACCAGTTTTACTACCAGGAGTCTTTGAACAACTCCACGCAATAGAAGATTTAGATTTATCAACCATGAATTTAACAACAATTTATTCAGGAACATTTACTGGTTTAACCGACTTAAATAAACTTTATTTACAAAATAACAGTCTTGCTAAACTCAACCCTGGTGTATTTACTGGTTTAAACAATTTGAAATTATTAGATTTACAAAATAACCAACTTGCGGAACTAAGCGATGGTGTCTTTGATGGTTTAAACAACTTGCGCGAACTATATTTGCCAAATAACAGTCTTGCTAATCTAGACGCTGGTGTGTTTGCAAGTTTAAACAACTTATATACCCTCCAGTTGCAAAATAACAGTCTTGTTCATCTAAACTCAGAAGTGTTTATAGGTTTGAACAGCTTACAAAAACTATACTTACAAAACAACCGTCTTGCTAAACTAAACGCTGGTGTATTTGATGGTTTAAAAAATGTACAAACACTATATTTGCAAAACAATAGTCTTACCAAACTAAACACTGGTGTATTTACAGGTTTAAACAACTTGGAAATACTATATTTACAAAATAATAGTCTTTCCAATTTAAGCGCTGGTGTATTTAGTGGTTTGGAAACTGTAGAAATTATATATTTACAGAATAACGAGATTTCAATAATGAGGTCGTACACATTTGCGAATTTATCGAAGTTACGTGAATTATATTTAGACAATCATCAGATAATTAGTGCTGAACCACACGCCTTTGTAAACGTTCCAAATTTCAATTTAATTGATATTCGATTAATGTGTAAGAATTTGCAAACCATAAAATATGGTTTGTTCGATGGTGTTAACAGTATAGAATCACTTGATTTATCATCGCTTGGTATTACAACGTTAGAAACTGATGGTTTTTATGGTTTGTCGTCGTTACTATATTTAGAATTACAAGATAATCGTATCGCTCGCTTAAAAACCAATACGTTTAAAAGCTTAGCTCGATTGGTTAATTTAAATATTTCGTACGCGGGTATCGAGATTATTGAAATCGGTGCTTTTAAAAATATGTTTAATTTACGACAATTATATTTACAAGGTAATTTAATAACTAAGTTACAAGCGCACGGTTTTATAGGATTGAACTATGTTGATTATATAAATTTATCGAGTAATCCCATTAACATCATTGAGCTTAACGCTTTTAATGATTTACATTATTTAGAAGTTCTGGATCCCCAAATATTTGCCAATATCACTCAATTGAAAAGTCATCTGTTTTTAGGACTCAGTTCTATAACTTCGTTAAATTTAACCAATCTCAACATTCAGTCTATTGATAAACATGCATTTCTTGGTTTAATACGATTGCAACGCTTGTACTTAAATGGCAATAACATCTCACACATAAACGCAAATACGTTTGAGGAATTATACGTTCTTAATTATTTATCACTTTCTAATAATCCAATATGTAACATCGAAACGTCCGCTTTTTTCGGGTGCATCAAACTGAAATACTTAAACGTATCATTTACTAGTTTAACCACATTGCAAACAGGAATATTTGACGATATATCAACATTAGCGTCGCTTGATTTGTCGAACAATCAATTAAATAATATTCCCCAAGAAGTTTTCCACAAGCTCAACGAACTTCAAAATTTATATCTTCAGTTTAATAATTTATCAATATTGCTCCCAAACATATTTCTCGGTTTAGATAATTTGCGATTGTTAAAATTAACTGGTAATCCAATTACAAAAATCGCACCTAGTGCATTCAATGGCTTAAATAGTTTGAGTTATTTTGATGCGCGGACACTTCACATAACCGAATTAAAATTCGAAATGTTCAAAGAACTCTCAGCGTTAACAGTACTAAATGCAATTGAATTAAATATCAATCACATAGAAATTGGCGCTTTTACTGGTTTAACAAAACTACAAACTTTATCAATAAACAACAACTCGTTACGCAAATTAAACGAATCAATGTTTTCGCAACTTGTCGCTCTTCAAATTTTAAATTTGTCATACTCTCAAGTAGAAACCATTGAATCAAATGCGTTTGAGGGTCTAGGGTATCTACGTGAGTTACATTTAGAAGGAAACCCATTGCTTAACGTTAAAGCAGGGTCGTTTTTCGGGTTAAACACTTTACAAATGTTTAACGCTAAAGTTTTGTTTCAAAACACCAAACACATATGTAGCTATTTATTCAACGGTTTATCCAAATTGACACATTTAAATTTATCAGATTTGAATTTGGAAGCGATTGAAGCAAATGCCTTCAACGGATTACAATCATTATCAACATTAGATATACAAAATAATAAATTAACGGAATTGCAAAGTGATACGTTCAATGGAACACATTTAGACAACATTGTCTTTGGTGGAAATGATTTAAAAACTATTCAATCCGGTGCATTTAATGGTTTCGATCATTTTAGGACGCTGTTTGATATCAGCTTGCGTAATGTGAAAATATTAAATGAAGGAGTATTTAAAGGACTATCTAGTTTGATTGAATTAAATTTATCGAACAGTAACACTGATTTAGAAGCATTCAGAAATATTTCGACTTTAAAACTATTGTATTTATCTTTTAATAAAATACAGAACATTTCATATGACTGTTTCAGCACTAATAAACAGTTAGAAGAGTTATATTTGGATAATAATAGCATCAAAAAATTATCAATAAATGCTTTCAAATCAATAGGAAATTTACAGCGATTACATCTACAAAATAATCATTTATCCACTTTGGAAATTGGTACCTTTTCTGCCTTACATCATTTGCAATATTTAGATTTATCACACAACTCTTTGAGTTCTATTCATGACATTGTATTATTTCCGTTGTATCAGTTGCGAGAGCTTTACATTAATGGAAATAAATTCAGGTATTTAAATCCAATGCTGTTATTGGCGGATTTACCCATGAATCAAATTAATATTGCTGAAAATCCATGGTCTTGCAATGATCTCGTTTCGACTCTTAAGTATCTTCGCGAAAAATCTATTACTATTGTCACTAATATACCTAATAACGATAACGAAAATATTAATGGAATTCAGTGTAAGTCTTTTTATTAAATGATAATCATAATATTATTGAAAGAGAACGAGAATAATTTAAATGATGATATTTTGTTAAAAAATATTAACTGAATTAAAATATCTGCAGTCTCATGCACCGAACTTTCTTATCCGCATATGGGTTAAACCATATCGTAGTTACATTATTTTTCTAATTTATAATATTTGTTCTAACCTTTAGATCGCTTTTACACAAAATATGTTTCTTAGAATAAATATTAAATGTCAAACTTCAAATTATTTAAGTCTATTTTGTTAAACAATTGACAGGCGCAGATGATACGATTTATGTAAAAATATATATAATAAGCAGAAATTTAATTTGAAGCCATTACTCTTTTTGGAAAAATAATTCAAACAAAAGTTGTGCTAAATATAAATACCTTTAATTTTTGTTCATGAAATTTTTCTGTAACTGTAACCATTTTTGAGTAATTACAGAAAATGAAAAAATTGACTAGTGTAAACAGGCACTTCCGCTTTGAATATTTTTTTCAAAAACAGGAGGTGCACACCTCAGGCATATGCAAATCTTAAGTTTAAAGTTTCATAATTTTAGCTTCAACCGTTTAGGCTTTAGAGAACATACACACACACACACACACACACACACAGACTTCATTCCAAAAATCGTTGGAATCGATTCAGGGAAGGTCAAAATGTATATTTCCGTTAAAATCTCGAGTTCGAAATTTTTCATGATTACAATACTTACTTATACTGCGTATAAGAAAGTAAAAATTATACAACAACAAAGTATCATATAAATTATTTGTAAAATTTGGGTTTATTTAAGTTTTGAGTGTTATGTTAATAATTTTAAGTAATGTACAAATGATTTGGAGCAGTTTAAAAATGTTTTTTATATTGAAGCTCAATTCGTTTTAGATTGTTTATAAGTTACCATTATAATTATTGTAATAAAACACTTTGTCTAAATATACATGCGTACGTATTTTTTATGTCATCCATGCTAATACTGATGTTTGCACATCTTCAATCGTGAGTGACGCTACTCACCCGTAATTTGAATAAGCTTAAATATACTAACGATGCCTTTTCAATAGTTTTGCTTCGTGCTGATAAAAAAACGTCACGCTAATCAATAGTAAAAATAAGTATAAATGGTGCATATAATTGAATTAGCTTTCCAAATGGAACGATCGAATATTTGTAGGTAAAAGCAATTTCGGTAATACTAATTTAATTTGTTTAAGTGTTATTGTTTCACACCAATAGATACATCTAAAGTATCAAATCAATTATCAATTCGGTATAAACGCCCGAAAAGTCTCTTTCGAAATATCTGCTATTATAAATTAAACAAGCATCAGAACTAATCAATAAGCTTTTAAAATAAAACAACATTTTGGAGACACCAGAAACATTATATTTTATGTGAAAGAGTTATTCAGCGACAATTTTAAGTACTACCAATCCTGCAACTATTTCGTACAGCTTCTTACTAATATAAGGTAAATAGAAATGTGTGTGTGTGTGTCTTATTTTTAATATTTTACTAACCTTTGTAAAACTTTTTCACTAAACATCCTCGAATAAGTGGATACATAAAAGAAAAAATTGCGTGAAAGAACACACACAAACTTTTTCCTTCTACATTGGCAATTGATTTTCCTGTTTATTACTTTCTTATACGCAATATAAGTAAGTATTGTAATCATGAAAAATTTCGATCTCGAGATTTTAACGGAAATATACGTTTTGACCTTCCCTGAATCGATTCCAACTATTTTTGGAATGACGTCCGTCTGAGTGTGTGTGTGTGTGTGTGTGTTCTCTACAGCCTAAACGGTTGAAGCTAAAATTATGAAACTTTAAACTTAAGATTTGCATATGCCTAAGGTGTGCACCTCCTATTTTTGAAAAAAATATTCATAGCGGAAGTGCCTGTTTACTCTGGTCATTCTTTGCAGTTTCTGCAATTACGCAAAAATGGTCACAGTTACAGAAAAATTTCATGAACAAAAATTAAAGGTTTTTATATTTAGCACAACTTTTGTTTGAATTATTTTTCCAAAAAGAGTAATGGCTTCAAAATAAATTTCTGCTTATTATATATATTTTTACGTAAATCGTATCATCTGCGCCTGTCAATTGTTTAACAAAATAGACATAAATTATTTGAAGTTTGACATTTTATATTGTTTCTAAGACATATATCTACTGTAAAAGCGAACTAAATGTTAGAACGAATATTATAAATTAGAAAAATAATGTAACTACGATATGGTTTAACCCATATGCGGATAAGAAAGTTCGGTGCATGACACTGCAGATATTTACTATAACATTTCAACGAAAATTAAAATCAAATATTTATGCAAAGTAGTTCCAATAAATCGAAATCGCTTCGATGGGAAGATAGAATAATAATAAAAGTGGAACGTAAAAATAATACACAATTAACTTTAAACCAATATTATTTATTTACAGTGGATTTCAGTTTTCGGACGTCATGAAACGCCAAGGTGCCACAAACGAGTATCTACTAGTCTACTATTGGTCGAAATTGTTCGGACTATCTCCTTACAAATTAGTCCCGAATTCAAAAAACGTATTCGTACAAAGTAGCAAGTGCCAGCTCCTTTATTCCTTGTCATTATCGTTCTGTTTCTTATTTTTCTTAATGATTCAATACAATCATATATTGAATCTTATTGTTGAACTAAATCCCAATTCGTTTCACTCTTTTATATATTCAGTTCTGTTTACAATGGAGTGTCTAGGCGTTGTTATCGTATTCGTAAGTTCAAATCGAAGCACAACGGTGCTTAATAATACGTTTGCCACTTTGTACAAATGTGATTCCACATGGAATAAATACGGCGTTAGAATAAACTATAAAAAACGTAACAAGAAAATTAACATCATTCTTCTTAACAACGTATTGCTAATAGTGGCAAATATAATATTTCGTAGTACCTATATAAATAAACTACGCACAATGACTAGCCTATTTCCATTTATGGTAAACTCAATCTACCGACTACAATTCTGCACATGGTGTTTCATTTTTGAGGAACGTTTCGCAGTAATGAACGAATACTTTAAGAGTTTCTCGAAGTTCGAGTCGATAGACAGTGTGAGGAGAGTAACGTATTTGTTCGAGAATCACACGAGAAGAATGTTCTTCAAGCCTGAGGATTTAAGAACGTTTTCGTATTGTCGTACGAAACTGTGCAAAGCAATGCGAGAAATAAATGATGTATATGCATGGCATATTTTGCTGACATGTGCGATTTACTTCATGTGGATCACCAAAGAAGCACTCACATGCATCAATATAATGATTTGGTATTATACGAGAGATAACAATTGGCTTTTAACGTATTTCTACAGATTGTTCATTTCGGTCGCTGATTTTTCATTATTTATATGGACTTGTTCTTCACTTACACTTCAAGTAAGTTTACACAAAAAGGTAAATATTAAAAATGAAGCTTCATGCAATTTTTCTAGTTGACATACTATTTTAAGCAAACAATCAAATAAACATATATTTTGATACTTATAAATATAATGGCTCAAACTGAATTCTTTTTATAAAAGCACGTAAATTAAACGGTGTTTTATTTTAGGCTAATGAAATTAAGAGGCATTTAATACATTTCAAATTTGATTTGAAGAATCTGCAAATGAGACGAGAGGTAAGGAAACAAGAACAAAAATAATAACACATTTTTACTAAATATTATTCTTACAATATATATTAATTGTCAAATTATTTAAATTTCACACACAAAAACACATATTTACAGACACACAAAATAATTTCTTTAGATTATTGTATTTGTACATACAAACATACATACATACGCGCGGGCGCGCACACACACAAAATTTCATTAGATTATTGTATTTTTTACAAAACACACTACACACACGATTATTTTGCTGGAGATAAATGAAGCTCAATAATTTTACAGATGGTAAATTGGATGGTTCATTTAATCGATGAGAATTTACAAATATCAGCATGTGGATTATTTAACGTTGATTTACCGTTTGCGCAAA
The DNA here is from genome assembly GCA_944738965.1 of Nebria brevicollis. Lineage (NCBI taxonomy): Eukaryota > Metazoa > Arthropoda > Insecta > Coleoptera > Carabidae > Nebria > Nebria brevicollis. Next base: position 6,484,576 of record OX122909.1, on the reverse strand, counting down.
TTGTAAGTATTAAAATGTGTTATAGAAATGAAAATATGTTAAAATTTTTTATTTTAGATTATCGGAGGTATCACTACATATTTAGTAATTATAATACAGAGCATGTCTTCATAAACGAGTTGATTAAAACATCATACATAAAACGACTGTTGATTTTGATCAAAAACCACTCTAATTTAGTACATAAATTGAAATCATTTTTGAAAAAAATATTCAAAGCGGAAGTGCCTGTTTACTCTATAGGCCGTTTCATGTCGAAATGGCAGCATGTAGTCTTATGGCGAACAGGGTTGCAATATGTTCCCAATTTTCTCAGTGAGTAAATCGGAATAGACATATATGTATTCTATGAGTGCGAATGAGAAGGCATAAACCATAAAAATAGGAAGGTCTATTATAAAGGCGGATTTATATGTAGTACAGAGCACAGAAAATAGCATAACACAGAACATAAAACATTTGGGGGTTTTATAAGGCGCACAGCACAGCAGCAATGTGAAGAAAAAGAAGAATATGTCATTTTCTCTCTATAAACTAACCAACAAAATTTGTTTTGACAGATTTGATTTCACCTTTTATTTGGTTATTTAATTTAATTAATTTTAATATTATTAAAGACGTGGCAACATTGTACGAAATTCTCCATAAGATTAACATTGCCTATACCTTCCATGCTGCCAAATCAATATGAAATGGCCTATAGTCAATTTTTTATTTCTAGTTTACAAATGCACACATGAAGCAAACTTTTATTTCCTTAATTTTTAAAATTTATTAGATGTATTTAATATAAAAATAAGAATTTACAATGAAGTTTCACAAAGTAAAGGCTTATAAAATATAATATTCCAAATTATTTGAGTTGACAATTGACAAACATACTTAACCCATTAACGCCGGCGCGACCCAATCATTCCACGACTTTGCTTTGGCGACGTTTTCCAGCCAATTCGAATACAAAACCTGTTTACTAATAGGAAATTTTCTCAATTTTACGATTTTAAGATAATATTCCACCTAAAACCTCACTTAGAGCGTGTACAGGAGTGTAAAGTAGTGAAAAACCGAAAAAACTGCTTTCTCAGCGACCAAAACGTTCCACTACTTTTTGATACATTGCGTTTATGACAAATTTGAGTTTGGGAATGTTTGTCACATATCAAAAAAACATGTTTCCAGGGATTTTTATAATTTCTCTCCTTCACCCTCTATATACCCCCGGCAAAGGGGTGAAGAAGGAAAATTATAAAAATCCCTGGAAACATGTTTTTTTGATATGTGACAAACATTCCCAAACTCAAATTTGTCATAAACGCAATCTATCAAAAAGTAGTGGAACGTTTTGGTCGCTGAGAATGCAATTTTTTCGGTTTTGCACTACATTACACCCCTGTACACGCTCGGGGTGAGGTTGTAGGTGGAATTTTATCCAAAAATCGTAAAATTGAGAAAATTTCCTATAAGAAAACAGGTTTTCTATTCCAATTGGCTGGAAAACCTCGCTAAAGCAAAGTCGTGGACAGATTTGGTCGCGCCGGCGTTAATGGGTTAATACGATTTATGTAATAATATTGCATATACCTACGCAACTATGCCAACATAAATAAGATGAAAAACATATTCAATAGCGTAATTATTGTAACCAGTACCATTAAAAAAAAAATTCAAACAAAAGTTGTGTGAAATATTAAAATATATCATTTATATTCTAATTATTTTACTGCAAGTGCAGCCGTTTCGGTGATATTGCTGAAACAGAAAGAAACAACCGAAGTAAACACTTCCGCTTTTAATATTCTTTTAAAAAATAATAAAAACTTGCCATTCATATACAATTCTTTAGTTTAAAGTATCATAAATTTACCTTCAACAATTTGGGCTGTAAAGTACACACACACACACAGACAGACAGAGTCACTACATTTGATGAGAATAGACATGATGTTATGTATGTATGTACAGTTAATTAATTGTATACCTTTTCAATATATATCGGTTAATAAAAATTATCGTTACATTTTAAATAAAATGTGAATTACTAAATTCAAACAAATTCTTTAAGTTCGTATTACAATAATAATAATAATAAACCACCAAAATGTATATTTTATAAAATAAAATACTTATTATATAGTAAACATTACGCTAGTATTTTATGTTTGAGCATAGGTAATGTTTAGTTTGAAAACTTTTCCTAACGTAGTTTCCTGACCTCAATTACAAATATATGCGATGATGCTCTCGCTACACAAGCCCCCACTGTACCGTGCCGCTACTGACGGAATACCTCTTCAACACCAAATCGAAGAAAAGAGCACAGTCTTCTTGTGGCAAGATCGCTAACATAACAGTAACGCTCAGTACAAAAGTTTCAAATGTTAAAATACGTGGCAGCCGTCCTTGTTTTGGCCGTTTGCGCCCAAAACACACAAGCACAACAAAAAGTAAGTGCACCAAGCAGTCATAATCAACTTAAATTGAACATAATTAATATTTAATTAGTTTCAACGAGATACTAGAATAGAGAAAGTTTTTAAAACGTATAGAAATACTTTTCACAAAGTGGTACACAGATAGCTAATTCTGGCCTACATAAACAAATATATTTTATTTACTCAAAATATGTATTAGTTTAAACCAGTTTGTCATTAAAAACATCGTAATAAATTAATTAAAATTCATGTATTGCACTTCCGTTTACGGGCGTAACCGTACCTATAATGAATAAATATAGTAAAAATATGATAAACATGTTTATATTGATAATAAAATGAATATATTTTAGTAGTTTTCGAAAAATTATTCGAGTTACCAATTTTTATAAATAATAAGGTGACGCCATTTAGACAACTACAAAAATAGATGACCTTAAAATATTTGTTTAAAACGTGATTAATGATTTATTTTCTTTAATACTTTGCTCATTTGTAATCATCTTTCAAGTTTATAATTAACCAGTATATATTATAAACAAAAAAGAACTAATAAACATGTTATTTAATATATATAAAAAACAACTGAGATATTTAATAATAATAATAAAAAAATATTGCTATGATTAATATATGCAATAATATATAGAAATGCATTTATGTGTACTTAAAATGGAATGGACTGTTTCAAATTGTAATTATAAATTTATCAAATCAGTACTTCAATTGGAATTAACGATTTAATTTTACGGGGATAATTGTCCTAATTTCCCACCCACTTGCAGGCCTAAACTATACGGACATTTGTCCAAATTTAAAGACAAGTAAGCTTAAAATAGGATAAACAAGTCGACCTTCGAATTTATAACATTTCAGAAGAATTATTCATAATTTATGACATCATGTTAACTAGTTAGTAATGTATCACATGTATAAAAATAAATGATTGTTTTAAAATTATTTTGCTATATGACTCATTAAAATGAATAATACCTATTTTCGAAACACTATTAATTAATTTATATCTGTAGAAGGTTTTTTTACACTTATCTCCTAAAGTGCCTTAACTTAAACTAAAATTCTATATCTAATATTCCAATTAGAAAGATGAATCTAAAAAAATTTGAATATTTAAACATGTTGCTTATAAGATAAATAATCAATATATAATAATAAATTAATATATTTAAGGTACAAGTCAGCGTTTATTATGAAGCGTTATGCCCAGACAGTATTAAATTCTTCACACAACAATTATATCCCACTTTACAACTCAACGTTTCCAAATATATCGATCTAACTTTGGTGCCTTTCGGAAAAGCAACGGTAAGTCGACAATTTTGTTAAATTCGTAGTAAGTTTTATGATTAATAAATGTTACAGCAAATGTTCGATCAAAATTTGGCGCAATGGAAATTCGATTGCCACCACGGCCCTAACGAATGTTACGGTAATAAAATCCAAGCTTGCGCCATCCATAGAATATCTGGGGGTAGAACGAGTGCAAATTTGGGTTTCAATAAAATTACAGTCGCTTTCATCAACTGTTTAATGGAGAAAGTAACCAGGGAACCTTTCGATTTACCCGTCCGAGATGTAAGTATTTTTTATATTAATATTTTACAAGAAAAACTTACACTCGAATTTCTAGTGCGCTACTATGAATAACGTTCAAAACTTCGTGGATATCTCAAATTGTGCAAATCACACTGATGGCTCAAGCTTACTTGCGAATTTAGGACACATTACCGAAAAGTTAACGCCGAAATTGACTTCAGTACCAACAATCGTGTTCAACAATGTAAGTTATATACGTATTCCGCTGTGATATGTGTGTTAAATAATGTTTCTGACTAGAATTACAACCAAGAAGAGGACCGAATGGCTCAGATGAATTTCCGGAGAACATTGTGCGATCATATCACAGATGATGTACCGGATGATTGCATAATTAGTGGTGCTGACCGAAAGGTATCTACCGTGTTCGTATTTGGAGCCATTGCTAGTTTAATGCTCATTAAAAATGTCATGTAGTTAGTGTATTTACGAAGTTTTTTTTATTATTATTTTTTATGCACAAAATTGTATTTTTAGTAAAAAATAAAAATGTTTTTATTAAATTAATATTATGTGCGGAAAATATGAGAGTGTGTATGAATGTGTGTTCTAAAGCCTTAAGGTCGTCGTTTACCTAAATCGGCATACACGAAATTACTTACGGCTTCGATCATATTTTCGATTTATTTTTTTCGTAATTTCGTTCTATACCATATATTATTTATATTTAATTGTTTGAGATAATCATTATTTTTGTTCATAACTTTATAAGAACGATTTTATTAACACATTTATAAATGGGTATTTTCTCCTATAAATCTAAAATACTTATTTAAATTTTTACATAAAACGTACATTTGCAACAATATGCATTAATCAAATATTAATTAGTTGTAATTATCAGATAATTATTAAAATACAATAGAAAGTTGTGAATTCTAGATGTTGTTTTAAAAATTGTTTGGTGTTCAAAAATATTCGTTTTAATACCACACATATGTATGATTAGCTTTATTTGAAAATAATTTCTCAATAAGTGTTTACTTGCAATCATGTATATATAATCAAATAGTAATTGGTCAATTGTTGCCAAATGTGTTTCATAGACAACAAAATGCGATATTCACGGTAAGTGAGAAAAATAAATACCTAAAATAATTAGAATTTATACTATTTAAAGCAGTATTTTCATGATTTGAACGTAGAAAACGCCTAGTGAGACACAACCAAATTTACTAAACCTTTTCCTTACCCCTTAAAAATCCTCTTCATACATGATTTATATGATAAGATGGTTGCATCACTGAAAATATAACAAGATTTCTAGCTAAACTGTAAAATTTAAGTACAAGACGCCCTATAACTATAGGCAAAAAAAAAGTAAGCACGTGACAAAAGACGCGGGGATCGAATTCGTTCGCATTCAACGCTGAGAGACATGTTAACCTTATGGCCAGAATCGGAGGCTCATTTATTTTGAGGCATTACACTTGCATTTGTCGAAGAATCAATGAAAATATGAATGTGTTAGGGGCAATAGAATAACCTTTATGTTATAGTGTTTATGCAATTGCGAACATCTTTAATAAAGCTATATTTTCAAATTGAAAATGCATTTTATGTTAAGTGCGCCTCTGCACATGCGCGACCATGCTCAATATACTGCGTTTGTTTGGATTTTTACATTTTCAACAACGAAGCCAAACAAACGCAGCATATTGCGCATGGTCGCGCATGTGCAGAGGCGCATTTAACATAAAATGCATTTTCAATTTGAAAATATAGCTTTATTATTAAAGATGTCCGTAATTTCATAAACACTATAGCATAAAGGTTATTCTATTGCCCCTAACACATTCATTTGTTTCATTGATTCATCGACAAATGCAAATGTAATGTCTCAAAATAAATGAGCCTCGGATTCTGGCCATAAGGTTAACATGTCTCAGCGTTGAATGCGAACGAATTCGATCCCCGCGTCTTTTGTCACGTGCTTACTTTTTTTGCCTATTGTAACAAATATAAAGTTAGTAAAATATAAAAAAATTACAAAACATTATGCCTATTCCCCTCAATTGGGGTGGCAGAAAATCAATAATTAATATAATCTATATTTTCTACTAAATTATTACCTAAAATAAGAGGAAATAGCATTTTAAATTGCTACTCCATTTTGTGTTGCTCCTGTAAATTACATGTAAAAAATGGTAATTCATCTTTATCCTGGAAAGGGGTTCATATACACAAAATATTTATTAATTGCATATTTCGAAATTACTTCCTAAATGGTGAGTGAATAATTCGTAAATATTTATCAAAATTAGGATCTTTTTTAACAACAAAATGCCAATAGCCTAACTCAGCCCCAAGCCCTACAAAACTAATAAAATAGCCTAAAAATAACGCAACAAATCCACAAAATAACTTCTCCAAATTCATAAGCGCAATCGTATTTTCCGAGGAATGATTTTCGCTCGTTAGCGTCGACTGCATAACATCACCCAGCCATTTATTCACAAAGCCCCCTTCAATGATTCGTCTAATCACAACATCCGCTCGAGGTTTAATCGGCGAATTCTTCTGCAGCCCCAACGATATCGGCATATTTATCACACAATTTTCCATGATATGCAAATCGCGATTAGCATCATTTTCTCCAAACTTTTCAGACGACTTCGAATTTATTTTCACCTCACGTTCAACGGACGCCGCTTTCAAATAATATATATTTTCATAGTACGCAAATTCACCTTTTGCAACTCTTTCAACAGCTTGCTCAGTATTATTTATATGTTCAAATTTTTCACCAATTATTTGTCCAGATACATCCAGAGAAGTCAGGAAGAAATCCTTAATATTTTCGCTCCAACCACCACACGGCAGATTGCTTTTCACCAGCTCTTCCAAAGTGTCAATTGTAATTCTATAAAAATGAATCATATTTAGAAAGGTTTATATACCGAATATTTACATTAAATACATATTTGGTTCGTGCACATATTTCGTAAGTGATGCACATATTCAATCTGAAGCTCTTTTAATAAGCGAAATAGAGCAAAAAAAAAAAAACTACGACTTCTAAAATTTGTTATTAAGGCGATGTCCCAATTTTTTGGTCAAATAAATTTTTTATAATTTTTCTCTCTCTTATTTTATTAGATAGAAAATTAAATTTTATTTTACAATATTAAGTAACTCATGCAATATACAAAAAAAAAATTATTTTTTATTTTTATGCATAATTACTTATATAGAAGGTGACAAAGTAGAGGCCGCGGAGATGAGGCGTTTTGCGGTGTGCACGATAACGCCAGTCCAGGATGTCGAAAACAAAAAAAATCTAACGGGGTTTTATTAAGAACAAAATTACCTTCCCCGTAAACCAATAAAAAGTTAAAAATTAAGAAAAACCTAAAAAAATAGAGTGAGTTTAAGAAAAGTTCTATGTTTTGTACACAAAATTGGACCTTTGGGATTGAATAAAAATGGAACAAATGTATATTTATGTCAAAATGTCGGTTTGCGTTCTGCATTATAAGTTAGTTAATAAAATAAAAAAAGATTTGAGTCAATAGCTTATTTATTTCTTGAGCTAGAGTGCACACCGTTTTTAAAAATGTAGTTTCGAGAAAAACGTGTTTAAAGTTTAATTTTAGTGTATTTATTACCCGGTTACTACTTATGAAAATGTAAATATCTTGGAAACGGTTTCGAAATTTACCTTAAAATTTTTTCAATATATTTTTGAAATGTTTTTGTATAAAATTGTTGAACAAAAAAAATCGATTAAAAAAAAAAAAAATTGGTGCACCGCCTTAAATCGTATAAAACTTACTGTTCAGCTGGATTGGCTAATATAGCAGTCATACTCGCTTTATACGATACTACCACCAAAGTACAGTACAACCAGTACCATCCAACTATCATGCGTAATGACCAACCATCAGGTACTTTCGGTAAAGATATCAACAATAACATACTATAAGTATATAGAAATGCGTTAAACATCGTACCAAACAAGTACAAGCCTTGGGGCTCCTCATTTATAGTATCATCTATATTCAATACTTTTCGTTTGTGCAATTTACGAAATTTACCCGAAGATGGTAATTTTTCGGTACTTTTCGAGTTGTTTTCTGGTATACTCGAAACTGTAGACTCATAAAGAAAGCGGTGGAACTTTACGAGCGCTAAGAATACTAAACTAAGTACTAATACTACTAGTAGTACTGCGAGCCACATATATAATCTATAAATATAAAAATATTATTCAATAGTTCAATGTGTGCGGTAAATAATATTACTTAAAAGGCAGGATGAGCGTCATCCAGGAGTTGTCTGTGGATGATTCTGGTGTTAAGAATGTTAAGCATTCTGTGTTGTAGGGTATTGTTAAATCCATTAGTTCCAAATGGTACGGTGAATAGTGGAGGTCGCCTAAAGCGATTTCTGCTTCGAATTTAACCATTTCGCCTATTAGGCCCGAAAATTTCCCTTCTAGTTTCCGGCCCCATTTTTCAACGTCGGCGTTCTGGGCTTCATAAATACTGGTTTGGAAATTCATTTCTTTTGAAAGGGTTTTAAGAATCTGGATAGATTTCTATTAGTAATGCAATTCGTGTCTATTAATTGATATTATGTAAATATGTGGCATTTTTATTGTTACCTGTTAGTTACCAAAATGACGACAGTTGTTATATTTACCTTAATTTCTAATCCAGTATAAGTCGCATTGCTGTTATTTAATGTTGTATTGTTGTCGTATATAGTTATAGTTTTCACATTTGCTGGAATATGTTGAAAGGTCACTATTCGAAATATCTGTTTGTTTAAATCTCTTGTCTTGTCTCGAAATAGATCTACACCTGTAATATCAACACACAAACACATTCAGACGCACATAGCACAAACGCAACCAGACATACAGGCACACATTGTGTTATTAAAATAAAATAAGTTGACATATACTTTACCTAAACGAAAATGTCCTTTTCGCCAAGTATCCATACGTTTTGGTATAAAAACTCCACGAATTGGATTGGGAAATGGTACTGTGCTCAATTCAAACCAGGGTATTGCCACACCTTTTTTGGGTTTCGAGAAATTATTGCCACCATATTCTCTTATGAATATAACGTTCACTATCCGGTTCCACAAATAGTATAAATCTTTGTGAAATAACCGCATATCGTAGAGGAATATAAAGTTTGCACGGGTGTTTATAACCCGATACCTGAGCAAGAAATAACATTTTTAAAAATTATATTTATTGAATTCTGGCAAAAATATAAATAAATGCATTCATGTTCACTTTCTTATACGAACGTATATAAAGAAATATAGCTATAACAATTTCGTAATTTTAACGGAAATGCACCTTTTGACCTTCCCCGAGTCAAGTCTGAATATATTTGATTTTTTTTTCAAAAAATTACCCGATTTTTTTGTGTTTTATATATTATTGTTCACACTGCGGATAGTTGATGTATTTGATACACTTACCTGTCTCCAAACTGTAAAAACCTGGAAACTTGTAAACCATTGGCGATTAAAATAATATAAAAACTGCATCCTTCTAGTTTCACTCGGTTCAACGAAATCTGAGTGCTGTTATTTGGCGATAATAAATCTTCGGATTCTTGTACCTGAATCTATAAATGAAAAACCGTTTACTAAAATGTTTGATAATTAGCATAAATTTACTTACCAGAAAATACGTTACATGTAACTTAAATTTTCTAAACATTTTATTTGTGAAGATACTGCAGTATATCGGGTCGCATAACAACACAAAGCATTTCATCCAACGTACCCTCCCGAGTAGCATATCTGTTATTAGTTGTTCTATATTTGATTGTTGTGACATTTCATCCAATATCTGGCCTAGTTTACCACTAAAACAATCATTATTACAAATACTTCACCGAACATTTAAACTTGTTCGTAAGAAAATAGATTAAAACATCATACGACCAACTAATTATTAATTTTAAGTTATTTAAAGTTCCTTTAGCATACTAACTCATTTCCAGAAATCACATAGTTCCTTAAGTTAAAAGTAAATATTAATAATATCAAACACAATTTATACATCCTATCGGGCGAATTTTAAAGAAAACACTATAGATTAACGTCATCAATTTAACTATACATATGTACCTACATCGTATATGTAAATTAGATATAAATATATAATTAATACCAGGATCTGCTTGTTAAGAGGAAAGGTTTAAGTCAATCAAGATTGAATTCTATTAATAATACATTTTTTAACTATAGATAGTATTTTTCAGCGTAAAGCGCAACACACACACACACACACACACACACACACACACACACACACACACACACACACACACACACACACACACATACATACACATACATACACACACATACACACACATACACATACATACACATACCCACACATACATACACATACATACATACACATACATACATAAACACACATACACAAATATACAGAAACATACAGACACATACAGACACATACAGACACATACAGATACATACAGATACATACAGATACATACAGATACATACAGATACATACATACACATACAGAAACATACAGAAACATACAGAAACATATAGAAACATACAGGCACATACAGACATACATATACAAACATACATAAACATACAGAAATATACAGAAACATACAGAAATACACAGAAATATACAGAAATATACAAAAATATACAGAAATATACAGAAATATACAGAAATATACAGAAACATACAGAAACACACACACTCATATACACTTTCTTTCCTCAAATAATCAAACTCGATTCAGGAAGGTCAAAAAGTATATTTCCGTTAAAATATCATGGTCGAATTACAATAAAATATGATTACAACTTAATTTTATGCAACTTTATCTTGCTTCAATGAGATAAGTGCATTTAAAAATATCAACATACAGATGGAAAACGCGGAAATATAGTTTCCATCTACCACATCCAAATCAGTAAAACCACTCATGGTCGTTGCATGCGAAAAAGTATTTATTTAATGCATTTCCGGTGGCACAATTGATAAAAAATATCAGGAAATTTCATTGGATTTGCGGCACATTTATATAATGTGTTCCTTATATTATCTATAGAATTAATAAGTGCGTGTGCAAGTGAAGGTGAAATATGGAAATAATACGGTAAGCTAAAAAAAAATCCAATTGATACATTTTTTCCACATAAAACGCTGCTATTTGATTCGCTACGAATGATAATTTTTTTGAACAATGGATAATAATTTTTAATTAAAAATGGAGAAATAATTACATTCTATTGAAATATACAATGAGTTCGCCAATTGTTGCGAAATGTCTAAAATTTGTCATAATAAACTATAATTGCATTACCCAATTTAAATCGTTTGGACATATATTTATAAATCGCAGTCAATATAATCGAACTATTTATTTACAGAATCATTGTTATTGTAATAATATGCATAATTGAGCAAAATGACATAATTTTCGGACAGGATCAAATATCTGGTCAACCTGATTTGACTATGTACATTGACTATGCAAGGCGTCGGGTAACCTGTGTGGCAGGTAGCAATTCCACAGAAAGTGCTCTGACAATACTAAGTCTACAACTATCAAACTTATACGATATTGAAGGTACTTCATTTTCCTTAAATGTTACAGCGTAGCTGGAAACGGCAAAACACTTTATATATATACAATAATGCAACCCGTATATCATATAAAACTTAACATTTTTATCTTGGTCTAAAAATAATCCGTGACTATAAATAAGGTCAATATTTTGCGCTGACCTTTTATATAAATATTTTGTTTAATATTCCACCTACTTACTTTTTACTAAATATATGTGTAACTGTGTGTGTGTGTGTGTGTATGTGTAACTGTATGTGTGTGTATGTGTAACTGTCTGTGTGTGTGTGTAACTGTCTGTGTGTGTGTGTGTGTTACTGTGTGTGTGTGTGTGTGTAACTGTGTGTGTGTGTGTGTGTACGCGCTCCACAGCCTTAACGGCTGAAGGTAAAATTCTGAAACTTTTAACTTAAGGTTTGCATATTCCTGAGATATGCACCTTCTATTTTTGAAAAAAATATCCATATTGGAAATGCATGTTTACACTAGCCATTTTTTGGTAAATTAATAATGTCCAAATCCTTATTTAGGAATAAAATACATTTATCCCATAAAAATGCCTGAATTTGGATGTAATTTTGAAGCAGGCTTTTGTAAAAATTGGAGATCAGATGGCTTTGAAATCATTCAATCCGGCTTGAACAATTTCTCCCCGGTAACTGATGAACGATGGAATTGTAAGTACATATCAAACATAATTCACTTAATTTGAGTAGATTGTTTAATTATAATTGAATAAAACTAGTTATGGTTTATGGTAATTAATTATTGCAGTCTTTCATCGATTTGGAATCAATTATTCAATAAATAGTAGAAATTTCCACCTGAGTTTCTCTGTGCAATCAAACAGGGACGTACATTTTCTCTTGTGTGATGTGTACTTAGAGCAACTTCCAAAGACAAGAAAATGTTATTGGATAACGATAGATGCATTTATCAAGCAAGATTATCGAGAAACAACTTTACGCAAATGTGCAAATGGGCTCCCAGAATCGTTTTTTCCACATGATACAAATTGTACAATACTCAGTAAACAAGAAACAGTAAGAATGTTTCATATAGAAACAAGTTATGGATAACTTAGCCCATTGCTTATTTAAATATATAAACTAGTTATCGAGAAATTTAGTATTTAGATCCGTTTTAATTGGAAAATATAGAATAAAAACATTTCTTGTTGTCTAGCTCAATAAGCAATTATTCACGGAAGCGGAATGGAGACATTTTACAATTATACGTGAAAACGGCAGTAAGCTGAAGCTGTTTCAACTGGATGTTCCTATTCCACTATTTGAATATGATGACTTATCTCCTTTGAATATAAGTTATTGGTCAGGAGTCCGTAAAATAAACAAAAGATGGAAAATTCATGATTGTAAGTCATGATTCGATTTCTATTCCTAGTCTATATTTATGGAATCATATGTTACTAATTTCCTTT
>OX122909.1:6353987-6468987 GCA_944738965.1 Nebria brevicollis | reverse complement strand
TAAGAAAATTCTCTACTCTTTTGAGGATTAAAAAAAATATGGATAATATATTTATATAATAATTGAAAATTTTTAAAGTTTAAGTGTTTAATAAAGTAAAAAAAAAAAATTAAATTGTTTATTGATGTTTTAGGTAATTTTGTTCACAATTTATAATTCGATGTTAAAATGCCAGTTTTGGCACGGTGGTTGCCTTTAAGAGCACAGTCCTTTCTAGTAATAGCACGGCAAATTATATTTTTTGTTAAATGAACTAGGTAAATCAATAAATAAATAAGTTCTATTATAAATTTAATTTTGATTAAATATGGTTTATAAATTTACATATTTTAGCTAGTCTTTATAAAAGAACACTTACAATAGCTTTGTTTTCTAAAGTTTTAAATTACATAGGTAGTATATCTATCTAAAGCTAAATTATTATAAAATTATAATTAATATAAACAATGAAAAGTTTAATTCCTTCTTTTTATATTTTTAGAAAAGAATTTTATTTCAGCTTGTAATTTTTTTTTGCCGTTCAGATAAAAGTTTTTTTTGCACTTTAATATCAGCTAGTTTTTTTATCTGCTTCTTCTTTTACTTTTTGAACTTCTAACTTTTTTCTTTTATTTTCTTCTTTGGCTAATTCTGCTTGTTTTTTTTTTCAATTTCATCTTTCAATATCCGTCTACCTTCCTTCAGATACCAAAACTGGAGAAGAATAGGCAAGCTGTCTCTTAGCAGATGTTTTCCTTTTTTTTACTGCCTTAACGAGTGGTTTACGTTTTTTAAACGCTTGTGAGAAAGGTGAAGTTTTTGATGTAACAAGATTCTGGTCATCTTTTATTACATTTGAGCTATTGCCTGTATTAACATTTTCTTCTATTGGTGATGATAAAATTTTAAAATTTTCATTATTATTTAAAGAAAGATTCTCTTTATTATTATTTAAATTAGCATCTGCAGAAAAGAATGAAGGGCGGAGGCATATCTCCTGCAGCATTTGTTGTATATAGCACTGTTATTACTTCTTTCTCTTGTCCACTGCATAACTGGTAAACATTTTTAGTGCCTTTTTTTGCCAGTACCATACCCAATTTTGGATTCAAACAAAATGCTGATTCATCGAGGTTGAATACTCGTGATGCATCAATATCAATTAGATTGTTTTTTGTTAAATATGATTCTACAAGCTGGAACCAATGTCTGATTTGCTCCTCAGTTACATAAGCTCTTGCCTTACTGAAAATTTCAGTACATCTTTTGGTTAATCTGTCTTTATGCCTCTCTAAAAACAAAGAAAACCACTTGCTCCCTGGACGATTTTTAATGAAAATGGTTTTCCTATTTGATACAACCATTAGCTCCTGTACACTGTCTAATAGCTGTTTTTTTGTGACTGGTGACCCTTTATCGCCACAAGCAATTATCCATTCGACTATTCTATTTTCTTCTTCATATGAACAAACTGTTGTAGGGCCTCTTTTTGCAATTATTGGAGTCTTGTTATGATACTTTGCAAATAGTGTACTGGGTGGTATGCCATGTTTTACTTTTGCTGCTCTGAAACTAATTTTTTTCTCTTTTATCTCTTCTAAAGCTTTCATTAAATTTTCAAGCGTATATATATAAGCGTATTAATATTTCGCATAACTTTTATACAAAAATATTTTTCAGAAAATGAACTGGTTTTAAAAAAATAAGGTTTTTCAATATTCTGCTATAACTCAAAAAGCGGTAGTACTTACAACGAAATTTGTCAGAATGAAAATAAAAGATATTAATATTTTACATAACTTTTATTTGAAAAGATTTTTCAGAAAAGGTACTGCTTACAAAAAAAATTAAATTGTTTTCTATTTTACTCTCAATACTTCTCACGTCTACTAGTGGAGGTTTATTTATTGCGAATGTAAAATAAGCAAACGAAATGTTTGCTGATGCAGCTAATATGTCAATCGATACAAATCAGTGGCAGTAGTTGATGTATAATGTAATGCAGCACTGTAGTGGTTACAAAAAAAAACTATTTCCAATATTACAGTCAATACCTCTCACGTATATATACATGTAGTGTAGTCAGTAGTTGAAGTACACGCGACAGTGCTGCACTACATCTTACGACATGCGGGAACCTTCTAGATTATTATACCTCGTAGGATCGTTACAATTAAAGAATACATTTTTAGTTAAGGCAAGAGACGAAGAATTACCTGTTGTACTAAATGTATTACCCCATACACACTTAATAACTGTTTCGTGGGAGCTGCCCCTTTGTTCGGATATTGAAGGTCCACTCTTGTATCAATTTACCATTAAATGTTTAAACGATGCTGATTGCCCTACGCAAAATGAGATCCATAAGATAGTAGACAGTTCTGAACGGACCACTCCGATAATGAATCTCATACCAAATACACAATATTTGATTGAAGTTAGGGCGACACGACCAAACAGTACATGGTTTACAATAAAAAGCGTATCCGAAACCTTTCAAACTGACTCAGAAATTACTTCAATTTTAAATCACAACGCGCTTTATGCATTGTTATTATTTATAATACCAATTATAGCATGGTTCACCTACAGGTAATTATATACAAACAACTATAATTTGTTTATAATTATTTTATCTGCCGTTACAGAAAATTTCACAAGAACAGGCCCCATTACACTACACCGGATGTAAGTCTTGTTCAAACAGGTATGTACGTAGTTTTAAGATTAATTGCACTACTGTTAGTTAAAAGTGTACTTTGCGTATAAATTATTGTTAATTTGAAAATATTTTAGAGATAAAAGAAGAAGATAATGCAGAGGAGTCTGCTATAAATGTTCAGGATTCCTCTACGGTGTCTATGGAAAGTTACGAAAACAAACGAATTTCATATCATAAATATGATGAATTAATTGATCTTCAATGCGCAACAAATCCTATTTCTGTTCCTAGGAAACTAAATAGTGAATCGACTAGTTTTGATGAAACCTCTACGGTGATTAATGTAAATCAGTTTAATAATTACGTGCGTAAAACTGTAAAAAACGACGCATTGAAGCAACAATTTGAGGTTTGTATTATACGCTCACATATAAATAAGTTCAGAACAAGATTTATCCGCGCAGGTTTTTATTAAGGGACGAACAAAGCCATGCCATCATGGACAATTACCAAATAACAATTTTAAAAATCAATTTAATAATATAATTCCATGTACGTACCATTAAACCATACGATTATATGAATATATGAATAAATAAATAAACAAATTTCAGATGATTTTAATAGGGTGGTGCTTCAGCAAGTAAACAATGATATATACTCGGATTACATAAATGCCAGTTTTATTGATGTAAGTAAACATAAAATAGTATAATATTATTCAAATTAAATATCAGTATTAGAGTAAAACTTTTAGAAGGTAAGTTTTATTAATGTTGCGAAAGCAATCAAGGATACCATTTATTCGTTTCATTCCAATTTTGTTAGCTTACATTTTTGTTTTAGTTCCATTAAATTTAAACCTTTTTACATCGATCTTGAAATACAATTTGAAAAATTATTAATTTGTAAATTATACTGAATATAAAAAACATCAATTACTCTATAATTTAGGGATACCAAAAGGAGAATGCCTATATAGCCACGCAGAATCCTCGTTCAAGTGCGTTTTCCGATTTTTGGAGAATGGTGTTGCAGTACGACATAAATTACATAATATCAATTTCCGATCCAGATCAGGTAGAAATCAAATACAATAAAACCTACTGCTACTATTTTCACATCGGAATCAAGATTGCAACAATTGTTTTAGCCAAATTAAAATGTAATATTATACCAAATTATTTAAAAAGCTAGCAATTTTTATAAAAACATATTTTTATTGTAAGACGTTCTTCGTCAAAATTGGTACTTAAAAAAACAATTGAAAATTATACTAGCAGTTTAATAATTTGTTGTGGAGTCAAATATAAACCATTTCATTTAAGGATAAATTAGATTTGACTTTTTGGCCGGAAATGGGTAATAATATTCACTTTGGACCTATAAAAATCACGAATATGAATACAAAATCAAACTCTCATTACATCTACAGGCAATTGGAAATGTCTACGGGGACAGTCATTAAGAATGTAATTAATTCATAGAGAAGAAACAAGGTAAAAGAATAATTATGTTATAAATATTTAGATTGAGCAATTCCAATTTACATCTTGGACAAGACAAGGCACACCATTATACCCACAAAGTTTGGTGTCATTTATGAGAAAAATAATCGATCTACCGATTAGTAATGCGCCAATGGTTGTACATTGCAAGTTAGTAAATCTTTATTAAAACCACACAAACAAAGTGAGCATACATTGATTTTTAGTACTGGAATAGGTCGTACCGGTTGTTTTATTTTAATGGACATGTGCATCCGAATGGCACTCAAAACGGACACAATAAACATAGTCGAATCATTGCACAATTTGAGAAAACAACGAATTAATATGGTGAACAGTTTGGTAATTACAAAATTACCACTTACACAACCTAGTTATCTAACGATTAGTACTTCAGGTTTTATATAAAGTATCTCATCTAATACTTACCGAGTATTTTGATTGGAATTGTGCATGTCTACCATGCAATAGTGATTTTTTATCAACTATACAAACGATTCAAACTGAAGACTATTTAAAGGTCCAGTACAGGCATTTATCTTTAATTGCTTGGCGGGATGAATTTTTAAGTGGTACAAAGATCCCAAAATATAACGCCCATAATTTTTACAAGAACAGAATAGAGCATATACTACCAGGTAGAGAGGATTAAAAACAATAATAGATTTGAAATAATTTATCGTTTAAATCCGTAGGTCAAAATGCTATTAAGTTATCTATTTATCCGGATGATCAATTTTCGGATTACATAAATGCAATACCGGTTGATGGTTTAAAAACAGAAAATAAATTCATTGTTACCCAGTTTCCGCTCCCTGAAACGGTTACTGATTTTTGGCGAATGGTGTATGAAAAATCTATCAAGTTAATAATTGTATTAAACACCATACCAGTTGATGATAAAGTAACAAAATAAACAACGTTTATTTTAATAATTGTTTATTAATCATTATTTCAGACATGTATAGACTTTATACCAAGAAATACCAATAAGCAGAAATATGAAAGCTTTTTTATCAAATTAGTGCACACTGGAGTTTACGAGCATTTCGATGATATCGAACTGACTCTAATGTACAAAAATAATCAGGTATGTATCCATTATTTATATTCATTTACATAAATAATAATCCAAATAATTTTATAGCGCGATTTGACAAATCGCAGTATTCATTTAATCGAAATCAAAGTTTGGCCTTCTGACCAAGAAATACCTAGTTATGAAAGAAGTGTTATTAAAATATGGGAATTTATGCAAAATATGTCATTGAATTTTAACTCACCTGTCGTTGTGACATGTTTGTAAGTAGAATTAAATAAATATGGGTAAAATAAATAAATAATTGATTGGTTGGTTGGTTGCAGAGACGGTGTGACCGCCAGCGGCCTTTTCGTGGCGTCTTCGTTTGTGTTCGAGCAAATGACAGTGGAACAAGAATGCGATGTTTTATTAGCTGTTCGGGTAATCAGAAAAAATAGAAAACAATTCATTACAAGTCTGGTAGGTAGAATGTTTGAGAATTTAATCATCGAAGATTACAAAACGAAATTCGTTTCAGGTTCAATATGATTTTTTATACAAACTTGCTGCTTTGTATAATAAAATGACTGCAGATTATAGCCATTATGAAACACCTATAGTGTGTAAAAGAAAACCAAGTATTTAATTGTATGTTATAAATATATTTAAATAAAATTTTTTTTTGAATTATTGTCTCGTATAAACTATAAAAGATGGATCATACAATTGTACTGGACTTTCTTATACGTTCTAAATATTTTTTATATAGATGTGGTCATTTGCAGCATAATTTGCTAGCATAATCTAGAACTTTTCAATTATGGGCGCAAATCCGAGTTTCTTTCAAAGGTCCTGGATTTGGTATTGTTTTTCGCGCAGCAACTGTTCTTTGTTTATAAAAAAAACCTAAATCGAGGTTCAATTTTACATACGAAAATTACTACTGGAATATTTCTTTTTTTTTTTACTAAAAAAACTATCAAAACAACAAAGCTGTTATTTCTATCTTGTTAATATATATAGGGATATAACAAGAAATCTATTATATAATCAAAAATGTGTGAGATTAGGGAATAAAGTCAAAGAACCAAAACAAAATAAAATAAATTATGAAATGTTTTATATTTGTATAATTATCGACAGCACTGCAGATAAAAAAAAAATTAGCCGAAAACTTTGTTACTACTAAAATTACTAAAATAAATTAAATATAGTGTAACATACATATTAGTCAAAAATATCTGACACGAATTCAAAATATATTTCAATAATTAGTTAGAGTAAATTAAGAAATAATTTATTTATTTCGACATCTTTACTTCGTTTATACTGATATTAATTCACCTTTTTCAGCGTAGTTTCTTTATAGTTTTCTTTAAAAAACTATTTTATGCCTACAGTTTTCATATATTATTCTCTTGCTTATGACAATTTTACTTATTACTTACTTATTTTATTTCTTTACTAATACCTTTTTGTGCTTTTATGAGTTATATTGTGACAGCAGCAAGAAAAAGACACAGCAAGTAAGAAGTGAGCAGAAAGTCATATTGCTTCTATTAATGGAGGAGCAACCTGCATTTTGTAAATAGATCTTGTCAGGGTGGAAAGAAAGTGGCGCGCGAATGATTTGTGGCAGGAACTCCGTAACATATTTAATGCTGCGGCACCTGACAAATTTATCGCCAAGTGGTAAAGAATAAGTACTGTTTTATAAATTTTATGTAAAAAATATTGAATTCTAGATAATTTATTAGGCATGAAAAGAGACCAAATTAGCTATAATAAAAGAGTGCTAATATAAAAGCCAGAATGAAACAGATGAACCGCGGATTATGAGCGACTCAAATTTAATTTTTCAATAAGGCCATCGATAATGAACAAAGAAGAAGCAAATAACAAGATGATCGCTAGTCATTTGTAGGACTTTCGACCTTCAACCATGCTGTCCACATGTTATTATAAATAAATAATGTATAAAAAGAGAAAATAAATAAAGCAATTTCAAAATGAAAATGAGGGAAGTCCAGGACAATGGACGGAGTAATTTGTAGGGCAATTGAGAGAGCAGGCCCCAAGTACATCTACGCAACAATTTTCAGATCTCCTTGTTTTTGCAAGAGGTATATATGTCTTGCTTCGATGAAATATAATTTAATAAAATATGATGAATTTTGCACTGCATTATAAAATTTCAAAATTAAGATTAAAAATAAATTTTGTTGCGGCTTGTACAATAAATTTAAATTTATAACGTTTGATTTCGGGAATAGCTAATTATGAAACATGAGAATTGTAACATCAATAAAATAACAATTATTACAAAAAATATGGGTAACAAAATACATTTACCGATAAAATGAAACAATAATAATAATAACTTTTTATAGATAGTAATACACTTCTAAATGCATTACTGAGTTGCATCCGAACACAAATAAAATAGAAAATCATCAGCAAAACATGTTTACAAAATAATAATAATTTGCAAATGGAAAATTAAACTATTTAGGGTTTCATCGAAATAAAATTATATATATTAAAATTCCATGTACAGTTATTACATTTATAACATCAAATATTATATATGATATACATTTCAATATGTTCGAATTTTCAATTCAAAGTGTTAGAATTTATAATACTTACAGAATAATAACTAATGCAGCTTATGAAAAGAAATCCAAACCAGCAATTTTTTTTAATATTGGAAAAAATTTGTAACTTATTAAATCGAAATAAAGGTGCAAACTGCTCTTTTGCAATTGGCAATTATCTTAGTGCTCTTATATATAAAGTATGTGTGGGTAAATGTGTAAAACGTAAAATTCAAAAACGAAAGAGTAAAGATTATAATAGTCTAGCAAAAAGGAAAAAAGTATTGTAGTGAATTTATTCACTCATCAAACATAGGCGGCTGTCAAATCAATTGACAGTCGCATGTCAATGCGCAAAATTATGTAGATACCACCACTCTAGCTCAGCAGGCACGGCCACGGGTATATAAACTGGTGCGCCGTCGCAAGCTGGCCAGGGTTTGTCAGATCCAGATAACCGCCATCACTAGAACCATCCTATCCCAACAACAATCCTTCATTTCCTGCATCCATCCCGTACCACCTGACTCCAATAGAAGTTCCTCGCTCCAGACCGCAAACAATAAACAGAAGCCGAATCCATCCATCCGATCCTCGTCTCACTTTAATATGTTAATTTCAAATAACTAACCCTGTAAATAAGTTTAACCGAGAATGTGAATATATGTATATACTTTATCCCTGTCGTTTTATTATTTTATTATCTTACTGATCTTAACAAATTACACGCAACCAAAGTATGTTCCAAAATAATCCAACCAATTAATGCATTATTTAATAATTTTAGGTTCTAAAGGTACATGATTTAAATGTGGAAAGTGTAACAAAGACGATTTTCGAATTTATCGATTTACATAAATCAATTAAACAAAAAACCAGTACGATAGACAATTAGAAGTCTACGATATATCGGCAAATTAAATACATTCAGCTGAATGAAATTGCAGAAAAGGTGCAGTAATAAAAGTTAAACGTAACAACGAAAAGAAATAAATATAACAGTTAATCTATATTTGCCCAATAAATATATATAAACATATTATTTTCATAATGTCGTTTTTATTCAAGCTTAGCTTGTTTATATTTACGAAATTGCAAAAATTTATCGTAAATACTCCAACGACCGTAAAATACACAGCGTCCATTTTGAAGAAAAATGCCATCTATGTAAATTTACCGCGAAACATTTTAGAGCAAAGTATGCTTCACCAACTAGACTTGGTGAATAAAAATAGATTGGAAAAGGTGACAATATTATGGTACATAAACATCGACTCGAGCAAGTAAAACAGTTTCCCGCCAAGGAATGTTCATCTTCTACGAATAAAAATATGATAGCAAGATTGAAAAAAGAGTGTCTGGTTCTCAAAATATTTTAGGGGACCTCGTAATTTTTCATTTCAAGGTATTTGAGGTGTATCTCAAAGAGATAAGAAGCAAAATAATTGATATTGTAAAAGTGACCGTACCTAGAAACAAATGATATGTGAAACACAAATGAAATTAATTAGTGATCTATTACGACTTGGTGGTTGGCGTTGGTAAAGCCCTAGGAAAATACCATGAGAATGATATTATCGTGGTTTATAAACCCGATTGCAGCAACGTCATAAAAGCGAACTGTCGTAGGAATATATAAGAAAGAGCTCAGATAAAACGATCAAAAGTACTTAAAAAGAAATTAAAATAAATAAACATACATTTTAAACACGGCATGATTTATTAGAGTGTAAAATATAACAATTTGTACATTACACATAACAAAATATCCGATATCTATATTATATTATTTATTTTTTGTAAAATTTGATAAGATAGTCTAATATTGTTTCCAAATATTCTAAAAAAACCATATAGTTTTATAAACATTTCAATTTATGAATGCAATAGAGGTAATAAGAGTAAGCAGAAATAAGAATTACAATATGAACATTATTGAACAATAAAATAAACTACATAAAAGAAGCGCAAATAATCGAATATTTATTATATATTATTATTGTAAATGAAGTAATGAAATAAATCACAAGAATTCGTTACATCAGAACTATCAAAATTAAATAATGATTATCTGTATTATATTATTAATTAGCAAATAAAATGAAAATTTTCGCTTGATTCACAATAAAAACGAAATCTCTATTTGTTTTTTCTCAATTTAAGGTCTTAACAAAGCTTATATAATAATAATTAATAATAATAAATAATTGGTACTTGTACATAAGTATTTTTTATGATACGATCGTAATCACTTGGTTTCATCATCAATGGTAAATATTTTAGAATTGATAAACCATCTTATTTTATAGTAAATTGGGAAGGTTTTACGTATAAAATATGATTAAATTTATAACGAAATGATTTTTAGAATAAAGCCTATTCAAATAGATTTTTTGTTTAATTTCCGCAATATAGAATTCTATCCATATTCATGATACTAACCCATTTAAATATTAAAATAATTCCAGTAACTCTGGTAATTTACTGTTTTTACGTGATCTCTTGATATTATAAAATTGTTATATATTAGGAAGATTCTGAATTAAATTGTTTATATCGATTTATTTATTAAAAAAATTTAATTATTCCACAGTAAACCAACAGACGAGAGTTAAAGACTACTGTTACACAAATAACAGAAATATTACATTTATTTCAAGGATATTTGTTAAATTCAGGGATTTTTAAATGATTTAATAAGTAACGCAATATTATAAGAGCAATATATCAATTATATATTTCTCGAGCGAAAACAAAAATACCGAAAGGTAGGGATAGAGATATGGGTATCTGAGAAAACTCTTCTGAGTTAGCATAATCTTTATCTAGAATCCTGATATGAATGACATAAAGAAAATAAAACAATAGTGACAAAAAATATGGCTCAGGTTTTACAAAATGTATTGAGCGATGGCTTAGTCGCAAATAGTAGATTATGGTAATGTGACTCAAATTGACTCAACATGCAAACGAACGCATATGCAAGAAAATTCCAAATGAATGCTTGCAAAACTGTCAAATATAAAAATTAAAGGATAACAACTGTCTCGACTGGATAACCACGATATCTTTCGACATCGACAAAATTTAAATTTGAGATAAACTATCCGTAGTTTATTTTTATTATTGGAATGGATTGAAAATCCAATATACCATTAAAGAATCTTTTCCATGGAAGAAATATGGGACATTGTATTCAAATATACCTTTTCAAATACAATGTAGCGTAAAGAAGATTAAGAAAAGTAGTACCACCTTTCCACATATCAGGATATTAAATCAGATTTTCCATAAGCCCTTTATCTATATTCAAAATATTATATCACCATACATACTCATAATAATCGCTGCATGTGAAAAGTGAAGAAAAGTACAATGTAAATTTAAACAATCTGACCTATTATATAAATTTCTTTCATTTCTCTTCCATTTATTCAAATCAGTTCTGTAACTCCACCATCACCGACCGCAAAAATTCCTAAACTAAAAGCAGAAATTAGTATAATAAAAAGTTAATGTACGCTGGGGACACCATGGTTCAATAGAAGACACCTGGATCACTTAAGTGTAGCAGAGTTCAGGAAGATCAGAGATCACCGTTGTTGTTAGGATCCATTACATCTCCATCTTAGAAAATCAATTGCAGAAGAAGAATAAAGTTAAAGCCAGAGTCCACAATCGTTGACGACGAGTTTATCGAAATCGTCATGGTCTAGACCAAAGTCCCCACTAGACGTTCAGCCGACATTTGCCACAATTTGAACCACAAACGCACGGCAAGAAAGAGGTAAGTTAAAAGAGGGTGAGTTATTACAAATCTAACGCATGATGTAAAAGAAGTATCATTTCACTGAAAACATGAGTGAGATCGAGAGTAAGCTAGAAGCAATAACGAGGAATAAGCGGCAATAACAGGCACCGACATACCAACGACAACATGGACCAGTCTTTGGCAATACGTCAAAAAGTACCCTGGTTCGATCTATAAAAATATCCGAAATATTAGTCCTTAGTTCCAAAATTAAAAAAAATGTTTAAAACAGCGAAAATAAAGTAATCTTAACATCAATCAAGAACCTCATTGAAACGTTCGATGGCACAACGGTGTTAATTCAAAGATAATTTTAGACCAGTGATAGATCAAATGAACCGAACCAACAATTCAGGATGAACCGCCGACACCACAAAAATATTTCGTCAGCTATGATGATCAAATATATAAAAGAATATAATATCGTTCGTATGGTAATGAAGACTTACAAACATTTGAATTAAATACTGTCACCTACGAAATTACAACCGTACCGTTTTTAGCCATTCTCTCATAACAGCGAACCATAACAACGATGATAGAAAAAATAATATCTTAATAAATTTCTACCATCTCCGAAAATAATTGTTTAAATGAACTTGATTTGGATACCATGTAATTAATTGAAAAAAACATGAAATGTTAGAAGTCTATTGGAAACCAAAATCAGACGCGTTGTCTTATATGATCAACATTAAAGCTCAAGATCAGGTATCTAAATTAATAATTCTGGCGACAACACAATTGTTTGATCCTTTAGTAGTAAGGATCTCTGAAAAACTAGTATCGGTTGGGACGATCAATTCCAATGGACATACACACGATAGTTAATATTTAATGCTAAGATCAGAGTTAAAAGCTTAGCTGAACCTATAACGACAATGAAAATGATTCCTCATTACCATTACCATAAAAATTTGTAATTATTACTATAGTATCTACAGTTTATAGAAAAAATAAACATTAAACTGTAGAAGATTTAGGTGAACTTTTGAAAACACAAAAGGAAGAATTCTTGAATGATCTAACCAACTTAAAGAATACCGTTGAACTTGGAACAAGAAGTGACATATCATCTCCATCTCCATTTATAGAATCTTAAGGAATTATGCAAGTAGGCGGAAGACAGCAACAGGTAGATTTGCCAGACGTAAAATAAAAAAAAACCCAATCATCACACTACAATCGGAAGAAGAATATTACAACTAATGGGAAATTCACTTCGTAATCGAATCACCATCACCACATTTCATGCAACAGGAAACCAAGTCCAACATCAGTGAAAAATCCCTCCTGGTTTGAAACTGTTCCAACGTCACGTTATTTTCATAATGCGCATGCGTCGTACAGATTCAAACCGATCTAAAACCGAATCACTTCTAACGACGTCTTCACGCTGGCGTTTGGGAACAGTTAATTATAAATAAAAATGTATAAACTATACTTAATGTATGTAACCACTTTAAAACTATTTGGCAAATTAAAATCTCGCACTAATTAGAATTTAAAATACAGTCCATGTACGTATATCAACAAAATATGAGATAAATTTGCAAAATATTATTAGCATCAATCAAACGCTAAGTCAAAAATTCTTTCTATATTAACTAAAAATTTAAAAGCCTCCAGAAGAAGAATTACTAATTTACAGAATAATGATTTAGGTAAGCATACGATAATAAGCAAGTAAGACAGTTTTTTCGCTAATTGATTCAATTATAGTATGAAATAAAAAAGAATAATTTTTAAAGTTACGTTATTTATTAAATTAATTCTGCAATACTTTTTCGAGTATTACCCTACAAATGCATCAACGTGCACAAAGTATAATCCCAGTTGTAATTCTTAATATGCATGTATATCTAAAAGAGCTCTGAACTTTTTGTATTTGGTACTCGATATTTGAGCACTTATAATTTTACATTGAAAAGACAAATACAAAAATAAGTAGCCAGTCAATACAAAAATTCTATTGAATAACTTTACAGATGAATCATAACATACTGTTACAATTAACATAATAAGTATACTCAGGCCACTTATTAAGAAATTGTATGTAATTTACGTAACCAATCATTGATAATATTGAAAATGTGTTATTGAAAGCATATCTTCGTGTGTTTGATTATTGGATTTAATAACATTTTCAATTAAAACGATAATTACAGTAAAACAATCGTAGCTTCATAATATTTACAAACTGAATAATTGTGAATCTTTATATTTAAAAATATGCCTTGATAGTTCAAATAAATACATTCATAAATAATTTTAATTTACGACAGGATATATATATATATATATATATATATATATATATATATATATATATATATATATATATATATATATATATATATATATATTTCTGAAATTAATAATTTTCATTATAAATTCCAAAAAAAAAGTTCGAATTATATATTTCTTGAATTAAGCATACATTAAACAATTGCTTAATGCCATTAATAGAGTCTATTGATTAAAATAATTTATGGGAATGGTCGTTATATTCCACAGGTAGATTAAAATGATGTGTAATTCAAATGACTCGTTAAAGGATTATTTGAAAAAAAATTAGGGATTTTCTTTTATATAAGAAAGACCAATTCCAAATAATAATTTAATTAGAACAACTTGCTATTGTTACTATATTTTGCATGTAATCGTGACAATAATCTTTTCAAAAATATGTGACACTATTTGTTAGACAATTTTAAAGTGATGACCCCTCGAAATATTTCGGCCGAAACAAATTTTGATATTTAATCCTACTTAATGTTGATGCGCTATGATTATTCTCTTATTTATTTTATGTGGCTATAACGTAACAACGAATGCAGTTAGAAATCATTATTTATATTACAATTATTCAGACATATATAATTAATGCAAACATTTGCAATTTTTGATCATCGAATATTTTTCAAAAGGTTATTAATTAAAAGTTATCAGCTTTTGACAATTTTGGGAATATCTGAAATATGGAACGTAATTATCCAATCAAAACAATCTATTTAAAACAAAAAAACGAGCGTAATTTTGTGTAATATTAAATTTTCTAAAAATAATTTTTGCTTTGTTTGTAATTTATTATTTAAATATCATACTTTAAATGAATGCACGAAAGTATATATTATATTTTAAAAATATTTCATAAATATGTTTCTATCGACTGATATGAATCTTAAATGGTATCTAACTAAATAATTACCGTTGGTAGTATATATAGTAAAATTGACGGTTAATAAATATTTGCATAACTTTGTTATTTGCAGAATTTTGTAATAAATCTCCAAAAATTATAATATTTTTTTAATAAAGCCAGAGTACTTTCTATTTGCAAATGAAAATTTCACATATTGATAATATTGTTATTGGAATTTTATAAACAAAACAAGAGTCGCCTAAATTCAATGATTTATAAATAATTCAATCAAATATTTCTTAAGTATAACATAAATGAATTCTGGCAAATTGCGTTACAAAAATAACAATTAAATACTCTGGAGCGAGCACCTTATGCAGTCGTTAAAAAATAAAATAGAGCTGGAAACCAATCAAAACTCTTCGATTATATAATATACTTAGAATGAGATTAAACTAATAACAATATTTATAAGCAATAATGTCTTATAAGTGCGTGTTTTATATCTATTTAAACAATTATTCAATTAAACAATGATTAAAATTAAATCGTTATTTAGATTATTTCCGCATATCATACAATAACTTTTAGAGTAACTTGTATGTTATAAAATTTCATTAAAGAATTATAAAATCAAGCATGGCGGACAAATTACTTACCGAAATCGACTCCAATAAAATCTTTGAAGCTCTTTTGAATCACACCGAGTTTAAATTCCTACACGGAGAAAGAAAACCAATATCTGAAAATGTCGCAAGCTATACAGGAGAGCATAACAAACTAAAATTAACCTATCAACTTCCGGATAAATCTGAAGGAGAAGAGAGTTCCTTTCTGAAGAAAATATCAGCATCGAACGCACATCAAGAAAAGACCAACCAGGAATTAAATCTATTCGAAAGTGGGATTTTCTTATAAAATATATTACTGAGAGAATTTGTCAAATTGGGCTATGATACTAGTTTCGCTGCTAAATGTTACCATTGCATCCCTGGTACGACATTGATTTTGGAGGATATTACTCTGGATCAGTATAAACTCCCTGAAAGAACAAAACTGTATACGCTGGACCAAATCCAAGCACTGCTGACTTCTTCAGCTATGTTCCATGGAGCTGGGTTCGCATACGATCGTTCTAAAGCGAAAGAACTTGGAAGGCGTTTCAAATTAGGTAAAATAAAATTCAACTATCTAAACGAAACCTTGGATTAAATCATTGGACTTGTAGTAAATGTAACTAATGGTTCACGAACTCAATTAGAATGAAATTGGTGAACTATAAATGAAGCAAATATACCATTTTTAGAAATTACCGACAAACTCTGCATTGTACAATAAATTATGAAAATATATATACATATAATTTTCCTGCAAAGGAGTTAAAAATATAGCATCATATAGTAACATAGTTCATATTAGGTTACTTTTAATACTATTTAGGCGACATTAATTATAGACAAAGAATATTACTGTACAATTATTTATAGATGCAATAATTTCTAGGTGAGGAAGAAAAGGACATTGTGAGAGAAAAATTTTATGCTACTTATTTAAACCAAGAAACATTTTCAATTAACTGGTGGAACAATGGCTTTAAAGCAATTGACAAACTCATCGAATTGCTACCAATGAAAGAAATCGAGCCACAAATCTTTAAACAAATGATAAAAGATGCGCAATTTGGAAAAGTTTTCGCAACGGAAACAAAATTTACCCAAAACGTGAGTGCATGGTGACTTGTGGTCCTATAATATGATGTTTAAACGGCTACGAAGATCTTATCGAAAAGATCACCTACCAGAAAGTCACCAGTATTATGATACATGTACGAAGATCTTACACAATTATGGGCATTCTATTTAAGATATTTTGACGCTAGAAGAATTTCTCAAATCTATAAAACTAGTTCAATATGAAATTTTCATTTATATTCCAGTTTTGTTAATGCTGGTTAGCGAAACAATGCAAGAAATGTTCAAGACGGATGTAAAGGCTTTGGAGTCTTTTAAAACCTATGAAAGATTCAAGGAAACTATCACTGATAATTTAATGAATATATATTACGAACTTCTATCGAAAAAATAATAACCATTCAGTTTTATAACACAACTTTGAATAATAAGTTCATTTGATGATTTCTTTATTTTTTAAAAATTTTATCATAATGGTGTAATTTTGCAGTAAAAAATTGTTGTATACAACTATGTATAAACAGATAAATATTTAGCGACCTATTATACATTTTTATAACTAAATAATTGTCCATTATAAATGTGCATAAAAAAATACGTAATATTTGATTTAAATTTTATAAAGTTAAATGAGTCTATTGATTGAAAGAATCGATGGGAACAGTCAATCAGCCTTATTCAGATGTCTCTTGTTTATGAAACAATATCATATACGATATAATTATTGTATAGTACACTAGGTAGGTAGGATTAAAATTTAAAGGCGTATCAGCCTCTTGGGCTATTCACGCCACTGTATAGTACACAAAAAATTTTAAAACTTCTATTCTTGTGTCAATCGTTCATGAAACAAATCTTGTTTAAGTTACAATATTGTGTATGAAACAAGAAATTCCAATATTTGTTATTCTTGTGACAAAATTTAGATTGAATATTTGCTTTCAATATTGTATACTGAACACCTTCTTAGCTGATGTTACGGAATATAATAGAAGTAATTAGATTTAATCCATTTAAAATAGACTTTATATTAGAGATTGACGAGGAAAATGTTGAAGAATTCCTGTAGGTAATGGTTTGTTGTAAATAATACGATCATATTTTATTATAAAATGGACCAACGATTCTTTATTGTAAATAACAAAATACATCGCATATACTGTGTACAATAATTTTTGTAAGCCTGCTCATTTAAATCCTACAATAATGGTATGTATGGATTTAGTAAGATCTGAGAAACTTATCTTCCACAGAAAGATTGAATTATCTCTCTTTACCGATAACACAGACAAATAAAATAAAGCATTCAGATTTTTTTTTTAAGTTGGCTATTCCCAATTTTAAAATAATGATCAATATTAATTTTTACAATACTTTTCACATAACTATAATAATTCGCTCGCAAATACATCACACCATATGTTTGATAATTTCAAATTGGCGACCTACCAAAATATTTCGGCCGAAACAAGTTTTGATATTTTATCTTCGCGTTTTTTGATTATAATTTTATGATGAATACATTTATTTGTGTGATTATTAAGTAACAGCGTCAACAATTAGAAATATTACAATTACTCAGCCATGTACAGTTATTAAAAACAAACACGCCACTTCATACATTTATATTTGCAATGAAACACGTGCAATGTGGAGATATTGATATTTTCTTCCCTTCACAAACGACCATCATATCTATTATCGACGTGATGGTTCGAATTTTAAATCATTTAGTGATTGTATGTTCTAGTGAACAGATTAAACAAACATCCAATATTTTTGAAAAGGTAAATACCGTTTTATTAATTAAGTAAATTATGGAACGTAATTATACAATTAAATAATCCATTGAAGAGAGCGTAAATTTGTACCAATGTTTATACAATTATTTTATCAGTTCTG
The DNA here is from genome assembly GCA_944738965.1 of Nebria brevicollis. NCBI lineage: Eukaryota > Metazoa > Arthropoda > Insecta > Coleoptera > Carabidae > Nebria > Nebria brevicollis. Next base: position 6,450,671 of record OX122909.1, on the reverse strand, counting down.
CTTTATTATAATGTTTATAGTTTATTATTCAAATACCATATTGCAAATGAAAATTATGTAATGCAAGAAAGTATATACACATATTGTTGCCAGATATAATTCGAAATAAATACTAATAACAGTTACTAATAAACGCATGACTTATATCTTATTAAACACTTATTAAATGAATGTAACATGTTATAAAAATTATCCCATTCATTTATTATTATAGATCAAGAATGACGGACAAACTCCTCGCCGACGCCGATTATAATAAAATCCTTGATGTCCGTTTGAATCACACGGAGTTCAAATTCCTTCATGGGGAATTGAAGCCAATATCTGAAAATGCGGAAGGCTTTATGGGAGAGCATAGCAAACTAAAATTGACCTATCAACGGCCAGATAAATCAGAAGGGGAAGAGTACTTTTTTCTGAAAACAAAACCGACAAAGAACGCATTTCAAGAAACGACTAACCAGGAATTACATCTATTCCAACGCGAGATTTTCGTATACGATTATTTACTGAGAGAGTTTGCCAAATTGGGATACGATATTAGTTTCGCTCCAGAATGTTACCATTGCGTCCCTGGTGCGACATTGATTTTGCAGGATATTACTCTGGATCAGTATAAACTATCCGACAGAACAATACCGTATACGCTGGAACAAATCCGAGCATTGTTGACTTCCTTAGCCATGATGTTCCATGCAGCTGGGTTTGCATATGAACAATCTAAAACGAGGGAACTTGGAAGGCCTTTCAAATTAGGTAATTAAAGTAATTTTAACGCTATTCACATATAATTATTTATATAATATGAATAAATAATATATTTCTAGGTGACGAGCATAAGGATATTTTGAAAGAAATATTTTTTGTTAATTATTTAAACCAAGAATCATTTCCAATGAACTGGTGGAACAAAAGCTTTAAAGCTATGGACAAACTCATCGATTTGCTCCCAATGAATGCAAAAGAAAAACACAACTTTAAACAAATGTTAAAAGATGCAGAATTCGGAAAAGTGTTTGCGACTGTAACAAACTTACCTAAAACATGTGTACATGGGGACTTGTGGTCCAATAATATGATGTTCAAAATGCCAAAAAATGACCGAACCAAATGTTGTCTACTAGACTTTCAAGTAGTACGATATTTCTATCCAGCTTTCGATGTAGTACTGGCAATATTCTTCCATACAACAACTGAATTTCGAAAAGATCATTTATCAGAATTGTATAAGTACTATTATGAAACATTAACTCAAATTTTGCACAATTATGGACATTCCATCGAAGATATATTGACGGTAGATGAATATGACAAATCCATAAAACTGATTAAACAAGAAGTTCTTATACTGATTGCTTCATCGAAAATTTTAATCTATATGCCACCAGAAACCTTGACTGGTTTTGTTAAAGCCGGTAGCGAAACAATGCAAGAAGAAATGTTCAACAAGATGGACGTAATTGCTTTGGAATCTTTTAAAACAAATGAAAAATTCAAAACACATATTACTGCTATTTTAATGAAAATTTATCGAAATGATAATTAGTATCAATAATCCATTAGACTATTATTTACATTTATTCATAATTTTAATATCATAAGCAAGATCTGAAGAATATTTATTTAAAAATATGTAATTTTTTAGTAAAAATCAGTTTTATGTACCCGAGTGTTTCAGATGTGAGTAAAATATTATACAAGATATCAAATTAGGTTTATAGATCTCCTCTCTCCAGACTCTTACGTCATCGTCACAATAGATTTATTTCCAAAATTTCAGAAAGAAATACTCTTCCTAAACAGATTTAATCGGTCATTTATAAGTTATTTTTAGTTTCTCTTCCGTAAAGCCTCAATCTAACTCAAATAAGAAATGCAAATTTTAAGTAACTGTGGCGATACATATATAAACATATGTATTAACACTTACGATAGTCATATATGCAAGATATGTAAGGTAAGATACACTAACAACTTCTCGGTTGATGAAACATTCCGAATTAAGGAATACTTTTGTAGATATAAGTTAAACTCAGCAAAGTATTATAACATTAATTTGTCAATATAATACTTGCTACCAAATTCAGAAAATTAGTCAAAAAATAATTACCAACTTTTATTAAGTAATATGTCTTTGTTAATGTTTGGAAACAAATACGATTAATTATATTTGATATTCATAAAACTGTGTCAAGTGCTTGAAATAATTACTAAAGAGTCACAGAGAGACATAATTTAAATGAATAATTTAAAAGCATTCAGAGTTCAAGCAAAATATTTAAAGAATAGTGAATTTTGTTTTGAAGAACGGACAATTCCAAATATTTAAATAATAAATAATTGTAACTATACTATTCTTATAACGCGATCATAAATAAATGATATTATTTGTTTAATCATTTTAAATTGGCGTCCTACCAAAATACATCGGTCGAAACAAGTTTTGATATTTTGATTTCCTATATTACCTTCTTGTTATGATTGTTTTATTAAATTTATTTTTATGTAATTATTATATAACAGCGAATGAAATTTGATGTTATAATACATATATACATACACGCGTTTATAATGCAAACATTTATATTTTCAAATTTATGCAAATGTTACATGAGCAACGTATGCACATAAAAGATATTGATATTTTCTTCCATTCAAAAGTGGCCATCATATTTTTTATCGAGGTTCGTTCGTCTTGACGATTCGAATTTCTAATCATTTACTGCTTGTACGTTCATGTGAAAACATCTAATAATTTTGAAAAAGGTAGCTATAGTTTTATTTAATAAGAGTAAACAACCATTATTGTCTAAGACTTGTCTGGGAATATTTAAAATAACGAACGTAATTATGAAATATAAAAATCTATTTAGAAAAAAATCGCACGTAATTTTGTTTACACTGTTAATTTTTCCAAAAATTATTTCTGCATTACAATAATATTTAAAGCTTATTATTCATCATATTGTAAATGAAAATTATGTAATGCACGAAATATTTGTTTTAGGAAATTATCAGTTGACTGATATGATTCTCAAATAATATCAAACAACATTACTGTTCCAAATATCTTACAGAAAAATAAGACTACATTTATTTATCTTTTCCTTAACTTGGAATAAACTTGGCAAATGTTTGATAATATTGAATTTATTTTCATATATGAGATTTTTCTTGATACCGTTGAAATATTATTAGCTAGTTAAATGTTCTATTTTTGCCAAAAAATGGACTTTTCATAAATATTTGCAATAAAATAACTTGCAATGTCGCATAAAATAGTAATAAAATTGCTTTAAAATATAAAAGTTTATGAGTAATTTTCAATGTTTAATTTAAAATTGTATCTTGCCAACAAATTAAAAATCACTGTTTTCTATTTTACAATAAAAATTTCATATATTGATGATATTGTTATTGGCTTTTATAAACAAAAACAAGTGACGTTTATTAAATGAAGAATATATTATAATTGATTCAATTAAAAGTTTCTTATGTTTTATATAAGTTTATTATGTAATACAATATTTTATTAGAAAAATATTAAAACAATTAAATAGTAGGTGTTAATACAATTAAATGGTAGGTGTTTAAAATTAAATTAGAGCTAGTACTCCTAGCAGTACATAGTGTCTTAAATTATGTTTTGTGATTAAATATATGAAATATTAAGAATTATTATTATACTTCATTGAACAATTATTAAATTAATGTAACATATAATTGATAGAAAAATAATCAAATTAATTTATTATTATAGATCAAGAATGACGGACAAACTCCTCACCGACGCCGACTACAACAAAATCCTTGAATCCCGTTTAAATCACACGGATTTTAAATTCCTCCATGGACATATGAAGCCAATATCTGAAAACGCTGAAGGTTTTACTGGAGAGCATTTCAAACTAAAAATAACCTACCAACGTCCAGATAAATCTGAAGGGGAGGAGTATTTCTTTTTGAAAACAAAATCATCGGATAACGAATTTCAAAATACGATTGACCGGGAATTAAATCTATTCCAGCGTGAGATATTCGTTTACGATGTTTTACTGAGCGAGTTTGCTAAATTGGGCTATGATACTAGTTTCGCTGCGAAATGTTACCATTGCGTCCCTGCTACGACATTGATTTTGCAGGATATTACTCTGGATCAGTATAAACTTCCGGAAAGAACGAAACTCTACACGATAGATCAAATCCAAGCATTGTTGACCTCCCTAGCCATGTTCCATGGAGCTGGGTTTGCCTATGAACGTTCTAAAGCAAAAGAACTTGGAAGGCCTTTCAAATTAGGTAAGATTGAAATCCTGGTATTAAATCATTGAAATTGTAAACGTAGTACCAATTTTTTTTATAATGTTGTAAAACATTTAAACTATTGAAAGCTGTACTAGATTTGAAAATTGATGAACTTTAAATTATACTTGCGTATTTCGGCTAATAAATAATGCACTAGCATGCAGACTCTTTAAATAAAATCATCGAATGTGTGATTTTAAACATCTGTTACAAGAATTGTAGATCATATCCAATTAAATGAATATAGATGGTAATTTAGTCAAACGCCAGAATTGGTTACGTATTTGACCCTCGTACATGTTCTATTTTTATTTTTGAAACTTGATCTTTGAAGTACTTATTTTGATTTAGAAATTTGGTTTTTAGGGTATGAATCATAGGACCACAGCCTAATTTTTATCTCCTTGCCACTAAATTGCACTCGGCAAGAAATCTGCCGGATTTGTTCCCATGTTTTTGATGATTAAAATATTTTCTCATACTATGAACACTTTTTAACAAATTATATTCATTTTTAGAAATTACCGACAATGAATGATAAAAACGAACAATATACGTCTACGGAATTTTTTGTCTAGCTTGATTAAATACTCTTGCTCATTTTAATCTACTGTTAATGCTCTCTTGGCGATATTAATTATAAAAATAATCAACTAGTAAGTCGATAAATTAATTCTAGGTGAAGAGTACAAAGAAAATATGAGGGAAATATTTTATGTGAAATATTTGAACCAAGAATCATTCTCAATGAACTGGTGGAACAATGGCTTTAAAGCAATGGACAAACTCATCGAATTGTTACCAATAATTGAAATTGAAAAACGTAACTTTCAACAAATGCTAAAAAATGCGGATTTTGGTAAAGTTTTTGCGACTGAAACAAATCTACCCAAAACGTGTGTGCATGGTGATTTGTGGTCCAATAATATGATGTTCAAATGGCCAGAAAGTGGCCCAACCAAATGTTGTCTACTAGATCTTCAAATAGTACGATATTTCTATCCAGCTTTCGATGCAGTACTTGCAATTTTTTTCCATTCAACAGCGGAATTTCGAAAAGATCATTTAACAGAATTGTACCAATATTATTATGATACACTAACTCAGATTTTACAAAATTATGGGCATTCCATTGAAGATATTTTGACGCTAGACGAATTCCATCAATCTATAAAACTGATTAAATATGAAGTACTTATACATATTACTGTGGCGAATATGCTCATTTATGTTCCAGCAGAAACTTTGACTGGTTTTGTTAAAGCTGGCGGCGAAGCACTGCAAGATCTAATGTTTAGCAAAATGGACGTAATAGCTTTGGAGTCTTTTAAAACCAATGAAAGATTCAAATCACATATTACTGCTAATTTAATGGAAATATATCATGAGCTTTTATCGAAAAAATAATTCGTATTAATATCCAACTAGAAAATATTTGTGTTTTATGGTACAATCTCAAATTGTAAGATTATTTGTATTTCATATTATTATATGAAGATTCTTATGAAAATAAGTAATTTTTAGAAGACTTAGAATTTGGCATTAAACATATTTAGTGAAAAAGTATTTTAAATTTGAGTCAAATATTTTTATATAGTTCTTTAAAACATTTTAATACCTCTTAATGTATAATTAGTTTTTCTTAATAAATTATTTCTGATTAATTATCTACATGCATTTCTGCCTGCATAAACAAATAGTAATTCTTGGAAGATTGTTACCAAAGTCACTCTCATTCAGAGCTCGAGCAAAGTGATTCAAAAACAGGGAATTTTGCTTAGATACTGCAATACAAATTAATTAAAGAATGTATTGTAACTATACTTTTAATTAAAAAAACGACTAGAATACGCATGACAAATTCTGCTAGATTATTTCATATTGCGCAACATGACACAAAAACGATTTAATATTGCGCGACCTTCCAGAGAATTTCGGCCGAAACAAGTTTTGATATTCAGATTTCCTATTTTATCTTTGCCAATTATTAAGCATTTATTGAAATATTTATTTGTGTTTATATGTAACAGCGTATGCATTTAAAAAATATTACAAATATTCCTACATATGTTATATATAGAGTTATTAAAAAAACGCCTTTTTATTGTATAAATTTATATTTTATATTTTAAATGAAGCACGCACAAAGTTTATACAAAGATAATATTGATATTTTCTTCCATTCAAAAGTGGCTACTATATATTTAATCATGATTGTTCGAATTTTAAATCATTTAGTGATTGTCTGTGCTAGTGAAGAGAGTCAATACGCATCCAATACATTTGAAAAGGTAGATACTGTTTTCTTAATTAAGAGTTACGAGTTTTATAGCATAAGAGATGGCGATACTTAAAACATAATTATGTAATCAAAACATCTATTTAAAAATAAAACACGTTAGTATATTTGTGCATATGATTACTGTAAATAATGTTTGATATATTAGTATATTAAATGTTTATTATTCAAATCTCATTTTAAATGAAATTTGGGTAATACAGAAAAGAAAATTTAATTGAAGTAGTATTATCTTATCTGCTAAAATGAATTATTAGTCAACTAATATGATTATTATCTAATAATCAATTAATTAATGATTGATGGTACTGCACATAATTATTATAACAAAATGAGGATTTGCATGTTTAAATTTGTGTTGTAAAGCCCTAAAAATGACAACTTGTACCACTAAAGTTTAGTGGTACAAGTTTAGTGACTAAACGATATAATAAAATTAATTAAAATAAGCGAGATAAAATAAAAATTAAAGTTCTTATGCCGAAATATGCAAGACTTAGAAGTAAATTTAGGGAATGTTGATAATAATGAATTTAGTTTCATATTTGGAGTTGTATATTTTTTGTAATCGATTATAAATGGTTTTGGCTAATTATAAATAATACATTCTCGCTTAAAAGAGATGTGAAAATGACGTTTAATGACGCAAAATCGCATAAATTTGTAATGACATTCCCTAAAACTATAACAGATTTTTAATAAGATGGTTTATTATTAATCTTGATCAATTAGACATATTATTTTATTATAGATTGCCATCAAATATAAAATGCTTTCTATTTTCCATATTGTCTTAAGTTTCATATACATTTATTATATGATATTTTCTGTAATTAGCAAAAAATGAATAAAATTATATAATAAGGAGCGTAAACCTTTTGCAGTCGTCAATAATTAAAATAGAACTGTAGTGTTTAATTACGTAATGTACTTGAAATGTGATTAAAATAATAATAACACCTTGAAATATTTATCAGTAATAATGGCTAATCAGTACCTGTTTCATATCTATCTAAACAATAATTCAATTAAATGATTAAATTCAAAATATATATAATCGATGAGATCAATCTTTGTATTAGTTAGAAAAATTATTTCATTAATGTATTATAGAATCAAGAATGGCGGACAAACTCCTCAACGAAACTGACTACATCAAAATCCTGGAAGGCCGTTTGAATCACACGGAGTTCAAATTCCTTCATGGGGACATGAAGCCAATATCTGAAAATGTTGAAGGTTTCATGGGAGAGCATTACAAGCTAAAAATTACCTATCAGCGTCCAGATAAAACTGAAGGAGAAGAGCACTTCTTTTTGAAGACAAAACCAACGAAAAACGAATTTCAAGAGAAGGGCGCTCAGGAACTAAATCTGTTCGTACGTGAGATATTCGTATTCGATGTATTACTGAAAGAATTTGCCAAATTGGGATACGATATTAGTTTCGCTGCAAAATGTTACCATTGCGTCCCTGGTACGACATTGATTTTTGACGATATTACACTGGATCAGTATGAGCTCCCTGAACGAACAAAACCGTATACGCTGGATCAAATCCAAGCATTGCTGACTTCTCTAGCTATGTTCCATGGAGCTGGATTTGCGTACGAACGTTTTAAAACGAAGGAACTTGGAAGACCTTTCATATTAGGTAAGCGTACCCTAAGATAAAATCATAGGAATTGTAGTAAAAGTAAAGAATGCAGCAGGTTTTAGCTCATGTAACTATTAGAGGCTCTGTAAATTCTATGAAGTTCTATAAACGGGCATTCTGTATTTATTTGATGCTCTGCCATTGTTTATGTAAGTTACTGATAGAAATAAAAGATTTACGCACCTTGACAGTCTTAAACTGACTGTAAAAGATTAAAAATGCAAAATTAGTCGAATACCGGCAATTTCGGCGTTGTGTAATGAGTTATGAAAATGTACATAAAATTCTACTTAAAAATTAAAATTTTTCTATCGTTCACTGCTTACAATGTAATTTAGTTAACTTTGGTTTAATTTTAATGTTCACTCAACGACATTATTTTGTATGAGTAAAACATTTAAACTTTAATTCTAGGTGAGGAATATAAGGAAGTTATGAAAGAACCATTTTTTGTAAAATACATAAACAAAGAATCATTTTCAATGATTTGGTGGGACAATAGCTTTAAAGCAATGGACAAACTCATCGACTTGCTACCAATGACTGACATCGAAAAGAAAAACTTTCAACAAATGTTAAAAGATGCGGAATTTGGAAAGATTTTTGCGACTGAAACAAATTTACCCAAAACGTGTGGACATGGTGACTTGTGGACCAATAATATGATGTTCAAATGGTCAGAAACCGGTCCACCCAAATGTTGTCTACTGGACTTCCAGATAGGACGATATTTCTATCCAGCTTTAGATGTGTTACTCGCAATATTTTTCCATTCAACACCTGAATTTCGTAAAGATCATTTATCAGAATTGTATCATTATTATTACGATACATTAACTCGGATTTTACACAATTATGGACATTCTATTGAAAATATTTTGACGCTAGATGAATTTCACGAATCCATAAAACAGATTAAATTTGAAGCACTTATACAGGTTCTTTCCGGGAATTTAATGGTTTATATTCCAGCAGAGACTTTAACTGGGTTTGTTAATGCTGGCAGTGAAGCAATGCAAGATGAAATGTTTAACAAGATGGACGTTCTGGCCGTGAAGTCTTTTAAAAGTAATCAAAGGTACAAGAGAACCATCACCAATAATTTAATGGATATATATTGTGAGCTTTTATCGAAACAATAATTTAAACCCATTTCCCATTAGACAAATATTTATAATAAACACATATTTTTAAATATTTCTGTACGTATCTATTGATTTTGTAAATATGTAATATTTTTGTAATAAACGGAATTACCAAGATTTGGCTCCAGTTTTTAGAATACGTTTTCTTTGTAATTAATAATATTTAAATTCTTTAAACGTAGAAGGCGTGAAACACCACTACATTTTATATTTGTAACTGTAACAGAACTATGAAGTTTATTTAATTAAAATTTCACCTAGGCCAATATTTCAATCGGGATTTATTTCAATAAAATTGTACGTTTGTAAATTTTTCGACAATTACAGTTTTTAAAAGACACAAACATGTAAACCATCGCATTATTATTACTGAATCATTCTAAATTAATTCAGCACAAGATAAAAGTCTATTTAATGGATTAAAAGCTCGAGTAAAATATTCGAACAAAAATAGGGATTTCTTTTATCAAATAACGATCAATTCCAAATAAATAATTAAAGAATAATACTTGCTATTGTTACCGACATAGAACCATGACCATAATCCGTTCATATAAACTCTTGATATAAATTGTTCAATCATATTAAATTGATAACCAAAATATATTGGCCGGAACAAGTATTAATATATAGATTCTCGTGTTATGATTATGGATTTACAAAATGTATTGTTAAGTGATTATTATGAAAAAGCGTATGCATTTTAAAAATGCAAATAATTACAAATGTTCATATTTACTAAAAATAAAAAACACGCCATCTCAGAGCATACATTTATATTTGCAATTTCATACGAATTACGAGGAATGTACGTGATATTTTGATATTAAGTTAGGACAGTTCGCTATATCTAAAATATGGAACGTAGAAATGCAATCAATCTATAAAAATATATTATTATATTAAATTATATTTAAAGTTTATTATTCGAATATCAGAGTCTAAAGGAAATTAAGTAATGCACGAAAGAATGTATGTACATATTTTACAAATAAAGTAACGTCCTATCGTAATAAATCATCAAATGACTGATATGATTCTTAAATGATATTATCAAACTATATAATTACCGTTGGTAGCGTTTACCAAATTTCTTAAGAAACAAAAAAAATAATAATATAGATATTAATGAATTTAGGTAATTTAGGTGTTATAATTATAAATTGCAATCACATACAAAACCAGAGTGCTTTATACATTCATATGCACTAATTACGATACAAGAATAAGATTAATAAAATTATATAGTATAGGGTCGTTAATATATTAATTAGAGTTGGGAATAAATCGTAACTCTTTTTAAATTACGTAATGTACTAAAATTGATAATAAAAAAACAATTTGTTATATGTATGAGAAATAATAACTAATCAGCGAATGTTTCTTTTAACTATTTAAATAATTATTAAATTGAAAATAGTTAATCGATGAGATCCTTCTTTGAATAATTTCCTTTGATTTAAAAATATTTTTAGCATATTTGTTATATAAATCATCCACCTGATGATGACCGAAAAGTATATCTATTTAATAAAATATTATTTCATTGATAGATTATAGATACATATAGAAAACTGAAAAACAAGACGTTTTTTTCGAAATATTATTTTTGAATTAATTATAGAATTAAGAATGACGGACAACAAATCCTTGAAGACCGTTTAAATCTCACAAATGAGGAAATGAAAATCTGAAAAAGATTTCTTGAAACAGAACCAACGACGGCCGCATTACAAGAAACGACCACCCAGCCAATTACACGTTTTTCACTGTGAAGGAATTTACTAAATTGGAATATGATAGTAGTTTCGCTGCGAAATGTTACCATTACGTCCCCTGTACGACAAAGAAATCCCGAAAAAAATCTATCCGTATACACAGGAGGAATTTCAAGCATTGTTGACTTGTTTTTAGTTATGTTTCGCTTACAGAAACGGAAGTAATAGATTTGCGCACTTTATCAACATTAAATTGTAGTAACACATTTATTATAAATGCAAAATTAGTCCAGCAGAAACTTGCATTCATGCGGTAACAAATCAAAAGCGTCTCGACGACTAAAAATATTAAAGATTCATATTTAGCATTTTGTGGGAAAACCGGCGGAATTGTACATACAATTCTACTTGTATAAGAATTTAAATTATAGCATTATTTGCTACTTCAGATTACCAACAGAAACTTTGATTAAATTTTTAATGATTCAAGTAAACTATCACATATAATGTAATTATAAATTGTAAACGAGTTAACGAAATAATATATAATCCCCTTTATAAATATGTAGTTTTTAAAAATAGTAAATGTAAGGGCTTATAAATCTAGAAAGTGTGAAATGCCACGAAAAAACTACAAAATTGCACATATATGAAAAGATTTTTATATTTAGGACTACTTTTAACCTACATTTGCTATATTACGTCTGTAAATAGTATTAACTTTCGAAATAATCACACCATCGGACTCTTTCATTCGTTCCATATTGATTCACCCACCTTATAAAGAAATTTAAAGGTGGGTGAATCAATATGGAACTCATGATTCTACAGATTTTAAATACCTTGAAACACATGCTACTCAAATAAAATTATAGAAAAGCGAATTTGAGTAAATTATGACGATTAATATAGACATATATATGACATTCATATTTGTTCAAGATAAGTAGTCATAATAATATATAAATAAAACTTATTGGTAGAGTTAAGAAACAATTTTGCATATGAAAGTTACATTAACATGAAATGTTTCGTTTCTTTTACAAAGTTCCATTCAATATAATGCATGCTACTGAATCCAGGCAATTTGAGTGCTTAAATATTTCATTCATATGAGCAAGCAACAAATAGTTCACTCATTAGATAATTTAGCCAATTGAAAATAAGCAAGTATAATTTCATTAAAAGTTTTGATTAAGGAAAAAATATATTTATTAAATTAAATAAAGTGTAATATTGTTCTCAATTAATGCTGAAAATTAAATACGGAAAATAAAATATATTTATAATCGTAAAAATAATTGAGTTAATTGGATCCAAGAAATAATTGAATTAAGAATTATCTTCCATAGGAGATTAAAATATCGCTTATTCGCAAAAAGACCAACATAATTCAAATGAATGCATTCAGAACAGCATTTGACCAAAAATAAGAATATCTTTTTTAAAGAGTTAGAACAAATAATTATACAGAAAGGTGGAGAGGAGGCAACATTGTAAATTTAAATATGAACCTACATTTTTTATTGCAGATGACAATAAAATAATTGGGAAGTTTATTTAAATCATTATTTTTTTAATGAGAATCTGGTTCTGCAACAAGTTCCTATTTAAGATCCAAAAATTACACTCTACCGCCAGGGGGTGGGTGGGCATCAAATTATTTATAAAAGTTTTTATAAAAATATGTCAGTCGGTACTTTTTGTACAGCCTGTATAATGAATACTTGCTATTGTTTTATTTACTATACTTTTCAAATAACCTTGATTATAATTATCTAATTAATATATGACTCCATGTTGTAATTAAATAATTTTATTTTTTTGCGAGCTTCCAAGATATTTTGATCAAAATAAGTGTTGTGATTTATATATTCCAGTTAATCATCACGTAGTTTAATTATTATATATGAATTTTTTATTTCATTATCTTTAAATGAATAATTTTATATTTCCTATGTCCATTGAAGAGCGGCTATCATATATTTAATCTAGACTCGCTCATCGTGATTGTTCGAATTTAAATCATTCAGTGATTGTATGTTGTAATGAAAAGAGTAAATCGACAACCAATAAATCTGGGAAGGTAGGTACCGTTTTATTAATTACCAGTTACCAGGGTTATTGCTTACGTATGGTAATTTCTAAATTATGGAAAAAGTTTGCGTTAGTTTGTTTATATGTTTGCAATCTAAAGTTTAGTGAAAATCATTTCTACTTTATTATATTTATAGTTTATTATTCATCATATTGCGAATGAAAATGATCTATTGCACTGTTATGATTATTAGTGGTCGTGGACATTATACATATATGAAATGCTGAAATAAATAATAATAAACGATTCTAATTCAGGAATATGTTGTGTTTAGATATCTTCAAGTCGTGTACCATGTAATAAAATATAATAAAAATAAAGTATTTACGAGTCATAATGTTTAATAAGTGCATGATTATACAATTATTAAATTAAAATATATATTTAATCGATGAGATAATTCTATGAATCCTTTTCGATATTTTTCAGGGTCACTTGTAATTATCCAATTAATTTATTGGTAAAAAAAATGGCGGATAAACTACTCACAGACACCATCAACGTCCAGATAACTCGGAAGGTGAAGAGTGTTTCTTTCTGAAAACAAAGCCATCAGGAAACGCATTTCAAGCGGGCGCCAAGCAACAACACGTGTTCGATCGTAAGATATTCCTATATGATTTCCTACTGAGCGAATTTGCCGCATTGGACATTAGTTTCGCTGCGAAATGTTACCATTGCATTCCTGGTACGACATTGATTTTGCAGGATGTTACTCTGGATCAGTATAAACTCCCCGAAAAAGCAAAACTTTATACGCTAGACCAAATTCAAGCATTGTTGACCTCCCTGGCAATGTTCCATGGAGCTGGATTCGCGTATGAACGTTTTAAAACGAAGGAAAGTTTTAAAACGAAGGAAAGTTTTAAAACGAAGGAAAGTTTTAAAACGAAGGAACTTGGAAGACCGTTCATATTAGGTAAATACCGCGATATAACTTTATTTAAATGAAACTTTGGAATTGAACTCCAAATTAGCAATAATTTGCTATTCTTGTCACAGGTACTCCGATGATGGTTACAGCCCTGGCTAATATTGATTTTTAAATAATTATCTGAGGCAAATAATCGAAGCACTCTAGAATAATAAGAAAATGTATAACACACGCATAAAAAATTGTATATACATGTTTAAATGAAACATGTTTTAGACTGAAATAGTAATTTATATTTATCGCCAAATAGTTTTGTACCCTTATTTAACTTGCTAATATAACGTGCGCAACGTAGAAATTAGTACAAAAATATGGATCGCTGAATACAGTGCGCCACTGTTGAGGATTGGCGCCTGTCAGGTTCTTAGTCACAATTAGACAATTATGTTCCTTGTGGTGTAGTGTAAAAATATAAGGTATGTAATATTCAATCTACATTCAATTCAAAATCTAGATATTCGAACATTTAAATCTACCCATGAATCTAATTCTCAACTCAGGAAAATGAAATTTTAAATGTTACGAACACAAAGCCTAATCGCGTGAAACTATGCCAAATTAATTGCATGTCATGAACTTGACAATGATACTGATATCGATTATAAACTTAATTTATAATTGTTCTGCGTAGTGTGGTGTAATAAAGTAAGTTTCGCAGTGTAGTGAAATAATATAAGGTATGTAGTATTCAATCTTACTAGTACAAAAATATGGCTTGCTAAATACAGCACACCACTGTTGAGAATTAGCGCCTGTCAGGTTCTTAGTCAGAATTAGACTTCAATTATATTCATTCATAGATTATTTTGTGTTCAGTCTTGGTTGCTGGTTGTGTTGGGAAGTGTGGCGTAATAAAGTAAGTTTCGGAGTGTAGTGAAATAATATAAGGTATGTAATATTCAATTCTAAATCTATCAGATTCGTAGTCACAATTAAACTTCAATTATATTCATTCTTTGATTATTTTGTGTTCCGTGTAGGTTTTTGTAATAATGTAAGGTATGTAATATTCAGTCTAAATAAATGAATCTAATTCATCAACTCGGAAAAATAAAATGTTAAATCCCATTAAACTATGCCAAATTAATTGCATGTCTTCTTGTAATTACACAATGTAATTACAATTGTAATTACAAAGTTATGAAAATGTACATGCGATATAATTAAAATTATAACATTATTATCTGCTTACAGTCTCTGAGAAAGTTCGTCCATTTTGGTTCTCTTTAAATGTTCTCTAAACGATATTAGTTTGCATGAATATAACCAGACACTCATAATTAGATGCACCATTTTTAGGTGAGAAATATGTAATTATGAAGGAACCATTTTTCGTAAACTACTTAAACCAACAATCATTTTCAATGGACTGGTGGACCAATAGCTTTAAAGCTATTACCAAACTCATACACTTGCTCCCAATGACTGCCATTGAAAAGAAATACTTGCAACAAAAGTTAAAAGTGACGGAATTTGTAAAAAATTTTGCGACTGAAACAAATTTACCCAATACATGTAGACATGGTGTCTAGGTAGGTAGGATTAAAATTTAAAGGCGGATCAGCCTCTTGGGCTATTCACGCCATAGACATAGTGACTTGTGGACCAATAATATGACGTTCAAATGGTCAGAAAGTTGTCCAACCAAATGCTGTCTACTAGACTTTCAAATTGTACGATATTTCTATCCAGCTTTCGATATGTTGCTGGCAATATTTTTTCATACAACAACTGAATATCGAAAAGATCACCTACCAGAAAGTTACCAGTATTATGATACATGTACGAAGATCTTACACAATTATGGGCATTCTGTATTTATTTGATGCTCTAACATTGTTTATGTAAGTTAATGAAAGAAATAAAAGATTTACGCACTTTGACAACCTTAATCTGACTGTAAAAGATTAAAAATGCAAAATTAGTCGAATTGAAAATTTCCAAACCAAACGCTTCTCGACGATTAAAAAAAATTAAAGATTTAGTTTTAAGAATATCGGCAATTTCGGCGTTGTGTATGAAAATGTACATAAAATTCTACTTAAAAATTTAAATGTTTCTATCGTTCACTGCTTACAATGTAATTTAGTTAACTTTGGTTTAATTTTAATGTTCACTCAACGACATTATTTTGTATGAGTAAAACATTTAAACTTTAATTCTAGGTGAGGAATGGAATATAAGGAAGTTATGAAAGAACCATTTTTTGTAAAATACATAAACAAAGAATCATTTTCAATGATTTGGTGGGACAATAGCTTTAAAGCAATGGACAAACTCATCGACTTGCTACCAATGACTGACATCGAAAAGAAAAACTTTCAACAAATGTTAAAAGATGCGGAATTTGGAAAGATTTTTGCGACTGAAACAAATTTACCCAAAACGTGTGGACATGGTGACTTGTGGACCAATAATATGATGTTCAAATGGTCAGAAACCGGTCCACCCAAATGTTGTCTACTGGACTTCCAGATAGGACGATATTTCTATCCAGCTTTAGATGTGTTACTCGCAATATTTTTCCATTTAACACCTGATTCGTAAAGATCATTTATCAGAATTGTATCAGTACTATTACGATATATTAACTCAAATTTCACACAATTATGGACATTCTATTGAGGATATTTTGACGTTAGATGAATTTCACCAATCCATAAAACAGATTAAATATGAAGCACTTATACAGATTACAACCAGGAATATTATGATTTATACGCCAGCACAGATTCTCACTACTTTTGTTAATGGTAGCAACGAAACAAAGCAGGAAGAAATGTATAACAATATGGACGTAATGGCAGTAGAGGCTTTTAAAAGCGATGAAAAATTCAAGAAAACCATCACCGATAATTTAGTGGATACATATTGTGACCTTTTATCGGGAAGATAATTAGTATACATATATTGATTATAATATTATTAGAATGACATATTATCATATGAAGATTATTAAATTGAAGACACATGTAAATTTGTAAAAAAAAACCTTTGTAAATCTCATTTATGAATTTCTTAAATATAATATATTTTAAAATTAAAAAGTCCTTAAACACAAAAAGTATAAAATGCGATGAAACAAATTTACACATTTTATTTGAAAATATGTTCATATTTAAAAACGAGTTGCTTCAATACTTTGAAAACATATAAGCTTCCTATTCTCTATTTTACTTATTTCTGGTGTTACATTTTAAGATCAAATAAAACAGACTAATAAAAGAGCTTAAGCACACGATACCCATAAGGTAGGTAGGATTAAAATTTAAAGGCGTATCAGCCTCTTGGGCTATTCACGTCATACGATAACCATAATCGCACACGAAAACTCAAATCGCTGGCGTTGTCCCCTTAAAACTCACTCAGACCTTAATCTAAATCAATTCAAACTAAATAAGAATAAACGCTTTTAGTTTTATTATGATAGATATTTGTTTTTATAGTAATCTATTTTTTAAATTGCTTTAGTACATTGTAGAACAATTGTTATCTGTTACGTATTTTTAGAAAGAAACTATTTTGTGTACCGCAGCGGCATATAAAAGAAATGCAGAAGATTGGGGATAGTCAAAAAAAATTGTATCTAAAATAACCAGAAACCAGGCAAACGCGAAATGCCGCAGAAGTAGTTCTGGAATCGATGTAGATATAATAGAATATACATACAAGCCACATCGTTGAATTTCCTAGAGAATAACCATATTTAACCGATGTGGACCCGCAGCTCACTGGTGGCAACGCATTTATTGCTTTTATTTATGTAATTAATAAATATTAGTGTAATTATTGCATATTTTAGAATATTTATACATTTATTAGTAAATAAAAAAAGTAAGCATTTTTATGCGTTTTATCTTTTCTTACTTATTATTATAAGCGAAATGACATACCTTATACTTACCAATTAAATTCATAATATTGTATTTAGTACCGATTGGATGCTTTTGTTTTTTACGTAGTACGTATTTTTTTAATCGAAATAAAATATAGAAATATCTAAACCCTTTATTAAAGAAGCATTAGAAAATATATTCGTACAAAAAGTAGGCGAACCACATGGCATATTTTGAAAATTAAAAAAAATTAAAATATGTTTATGAATAATGGGCACTTATAAAAAAGGAATTATCTGTGATTTAGTTATTGATTGTAAATATTGAAATTGTGTTATTGAAAATATAAGCGAATAAGTCGAACTTTCATTTAAAAACACGGCTCATGAAAAATAATCATGCCCGTAATATTGAGAGGGTCGACGACAAAACAATTGAGTAACTTTAATTTAAAATATAAATGACATTAATATACATTTTCTAAAATATGTATTGATATGCTTCCATTGCAATAATTGGCATAATTTAGTATAAAAATAATATTATACGACAAACGATAATAATTCAAATTTCAAATAAAAATCCAAGGCAAAAAAAAAATTCTAAATATATATTTTGTTATATACAGATGCATAATAGGCGAATTATTACAAATTGCACTAATTAATATGCAATATTATCATGTTTACAAACAAATATGTAAAATAAAAATTTATGATAAAATGTGTATTTAATAACATTTCACAGAGATTGAAATTACGCTCATTAGCGACAAGTTATAATTCACATTTATGCACTTTTCAATAATGAGAGAGAGGACACTTATTTTCAAAAAACCGCAGTCCTTTACAATGGACTTTCATACATATAAAAGCTATTTTTTTGTAATTAGACAAGATAAAAAATACAATATTTTAAAGTATCATACTAATATATAATTGTTATTTATTACGTTATATTAGAAATTATTATCTTTAACTTATGACTTAATAAAATTAAACCAGTATAAGTGCAAATGCTTGGAAGTGCTTTTGAAAACGCGTGCAAATATTTAAATAATAATTGCTATAGTTTTATTTACTTTAATTTCAACCTTGACTGCAATCTGCTCACACACATATCACTCTACACATGTCTCTAAATATATTAGATAATTCGTCATGGAACGACCTTCCAGGTCATTTCGCCCAAAACAAGTTTTAATATTTAGATTTCCTATTATTTCATTTATTTTTATTTTGAAAATAGCATGTGTATTAAAATATATACCTAGTAACGTAGAAAAACAATGTATAATATTTATATATGCAAATGTATATGAATCATATATACAATAATATATGTACGAAGTTATTAATATTTTCTTCCGTCTCAAAGCGGCTATTGAATCGTTCGCAATTTAAAATCATTACAGTGATTGTGTTCTAGTGGCAACAGTTGGTGCAGATCTAATATTTAAACAAATATTATTTATTAATAAAGATGTGAATATCCAGTGACCATATATTTAAAAATGTATGCATAAATAAAAATATATTTTGATACAGTATCTCAAAATTATAGATAGCCACCAAAACAACAATAGCATTAAATTTATATAGTGCGTTATTTCAATTGTTAAATATATAAAATTATTAAAGGTGGGAAAGCAGTAATGTAATACTAATGCTTAAACATAACAAGAATTTGAAATATTTGAGAGTAATTTGTGCCTGATTTATATCTTCATTCGCAACTATTAACAATTACATAATTGATGAGATCATGCTCTGGTATATACGATAAAAATTTATCTCGTTAATTTATTATAGAATCAAAAATGACGGATGAACTCCTCACCGAAACCGATTACAAGAAAATCCTTGAAATCCGATTAAATCACAAGGAATTTAAATTTCTACATGGAGAAATGAAGCCCATTTCGGAAAATGCGGAAGGTTTTATGGGAGAGCATTATAAACTAAAAATAGCCTACCAACGATCGAATAGATCTGAAGCAGAAGAGTATTTCTTTCTGAAAACAAAACCGACGAAGAACGCATTTCAAGAAACGACGACCCAGCAATTAAATGTATTTGGACGTGAAATATTCCTATACGATTTTTTATTGAAAGAGTTTGCCAAATTGGGATATGATATTAGTTTCGCTGCGAAATGTTACCATTGCATCCCTGGTACGACATTGATTTTGCAGGATATTACTCTGGATCAGTATAAACTCCCTGAAAGAACAAAACTGTATACGATAGATCAAATCCGAGCATTGCTGACTTCCTTAGCCATGTTCCATGGAGCTGGTTTTGCCTATGAACGTTCTAAAACGAAAGATCTTGGAAGGCCCTTCACATTAGGTAAATCTGAGATCTAAACGAAGAAGAAAAGTTCACCGTATTTTGTATACTCCCTAGTTTGTATTTTCTCATGAATTTACTTAACGCCCCATTAATGTTAATGTTTCTGTTGGCTGGACCAACCATTTCATCCATTTTATTATTTTTCTCGCGGCTTTTATTATTTAGTTACTAGTATGGTCTTTGGGAATGCGAAATTTCCATTTATGCAATATCACAACACACTTTTATTACATTTCATATACATTTTCAGATATTATAGTTAAATGTTATTAAAATACGCAGAACATCATTTACTATAGAAATAAAATTATTCGCCATTAACAATTACTGAGTAATTTTATTCATTTATTATTTCTAGGTGAGGAATTTAAGGACCTGTTGAAAGAACGATTGTTCGCAAAATATTTAAACCAAGAAGCATTTTCAATGAACTGGTTTAACAATGGCTTTAAAGCGATGGACAAACTCATCGATTTGCTCCCAATGAATGTAATAGAAAAACATAACTTTCAACAAATGTTAAAAGATGCAGAATTCGGAAAAATTTTTGCGGTTGAAACAAATCTACCCAAAACATGTGGACATGGTGACTTGTGGTCCAATAATATGATGTTCAAAACACCAGAAAATGACCGGACCCAATGTTGTCTGCTAGACTTTCAGACATTACGATATTTCTATCCAGCTTTCGATGTGGTACTCGCAATTTTCTTCCACACAACATTTGAATTTATCAGTTTTGTATAAATATTATTATGGTACATTAACTCAGATCTTACACAATTACGGGCATTCTATTAAAGATATATTGACGCTAGATGAATTCCATCAATCTATAAAACTGATTAAATTTGAAGCTCTCATACAGATTATTTCGTCGAATATTTTGATATATGTGCCAGCAGAAACTTTAACTAGTTTTGTTAATGGTGGCTGCGAATCAATGCAAGAAGAAATGTTTAACAAGATGGACGTAATTGCTTTGGAGTCTTATAAAACCGATGAAAGATTCAAGGAAACTATTACTGATAATTTAATGGAAATATATTATGTCCTTTTATCGAAATGATAATTTGTATTACTACTCTTTAATATAACACATAAATATTAAGAATATTATTTCGACAAATTAAGAGGATGGTTCACACTAGGCTCCGCTTGAACTTAACATTAATTTCAAACAGTTTAATCTCAATCATATTTATGCATTTAAAATAAACCACGTACTAGAATGTTCAAGGCACAAAAAATGCTTCTAAGTACCACACTACTCAAATAAAATTTTAGAAAAGCAAAATTGTATAAATCACGACGGCAAATATATAGGCATATATGCGAACACTTACGATATTCATAAAAGATATATATAAGTAGTTCTAATGATTGATTCACCAACGAATTCACAGTACGTAAGGAAGCATTCAAAATTAAAACAAAACTTGGTAGAAAAAGTCTGTATTTACAAGCAACGTTTAGTAAATTTAGTCAAACTTCACTCTGGTAATATAAGGAAACCGGATCTGGAAAATTATAGCAATTAAACATTTAATTTAAATAGTTAATTGAAAATAAAGATTTAATAATTATCAATCATAGTTGGTTGTGTGAAAATTATATATAAATTCTGATTATAGAGCAGTTAGTTTTTGTTTATTTAATAGATATTGACGATAAGAAATTAAAACAATTTCCGCATGTTTAATACCAATACAAGTAATCTTAAATGCGTCAGAATTCTAAAAACAAAACACAAATGGGACAATTCAGTTCATTAAGAAATTGGAAATTTTTTTTAGAAATTAACTGGCACATAAATACAATTGTCAAATCAATATTCTTGATTGATTAGACTGTTGTACAGAAAGATGAGATTAATTATGAGGACACGTACTTCCAGGAATTTGACGATATTAAGGAGTGAGATCTAAAAACTATTGAGAAAGACATAATTGCTTAAAAACTGTAAGCCTGTTGTTAAAATAGATATGTAAAAAGTCATTAAGAATTGATATATCCGCATGAAACAAGCGAAGAAACGAGGATTATTGACGAGATATCAGGGAAGGTAATAAAATCTTGTCCTTCGCAGTTAATGCCAACTAAATTATCATAGTGTGTGGAAAGAATGTTTGGAATGGATTGCTCTTGCATGAAGGGCGTATTTAATACTTTTATAATATTCCTTACATTCCAAAAATTTGATTGAAGTATAAATCTGAGCTTCCAATTTATCTTCCCATAATTCTTCCATGCCGATTCGAGTAGAAGATTTTACTAATTAAATTTCTCAAAATAAATTTAATAGAAATAACATCCTTCGCAACAACACGATATTAGTGCGAATGAAGTAGAAATTTTTATAGAAATCAAAGTGGTATAAATAAAATTTAAAAAATTGCATGAGTAAATCTTCGTAAATATTTATTATATTTTAAATCAGCAAATCTTTGTTGATATCCAATGAATTACTTTCCATATATGTTTAAATTAATTAATATATAATTGAAATATAGTTGGAAATATTCGTGAGGGATGTGGAGTACCTCATATTATTAGACGATATGTTATGTTCGATAACGTGAAAAAATAAAAAAAATATATATAAAGCAAATAATTTAAAAGCCCATATCGTTGTAATGTTTACAGATTGTTTATAAACTATACGGTTTTCGGCACTGAAGATGACAGTTGCATACAAAATTCGTGAAACTTCCTGAAAACCTTAACTTTAATGAATAGGACTGATAGAAATAAGAAAATGCTCTTTCATTTATAGAAATCAATAATAAGAAATCTCATACGACGATAATATACAAAAACTTCGAAAACTCATTTTTTTAATAATCTAAAAATAAATCGTGAATTTCCAACAGCCTTACAGCTTATAACATTTTTAGTCAAATTGATAGAAACCAGATATCTTCTTATTGAAATTAACTTCAGATATGGAAAGAGATGATAAAATTGTTTTCGAATTTTTATCAAAAAATAGAATTTATTTTACTTATATAAAGCGCCTGTGAGTATATAAATGAAATATATAAATCAACATCTGTATATTACGAATATAAAACAAACGTATGATTTGAAGCAAAACAAATTATAAAATTTTACTCAATTGATAAATTAACAAGATATTTAAATTAAGATATTTAAATGAAGATATTCCAATTTGAGATTCCAAATTTGTATCGCTTCATGAATGCGAACAGAATTATATCTGCGAATAGCTCTAAACGCATCTAAAAGTATCTTCAAACAGATATTTACGGAAAAAATGATCATTTTTTTAAGCTAACACTTATTAGGAAAACGATAATTTCTGATATTTTCAAATTCATTTCTGATTCCAATAAACGATATTCAATTCATAGATTACTATTAAATAATATTATTTTAATAAGAGAAATGTTTGTAAGAAATATAAAATAATAAATAAATTTTAGAAAATAAGATATTCCCAAAAAATTCTTTGCTGAAGTCAAATATAGAAAATTTGTTTAAGTAACAGGGACTACCTAGGGTTTTTTTTTGTTTTATTGGTTTTTGTTAAATCTTACAAACTTAAAAAAAAAGCGAACTTGATTAAAAATGGAACATATTTATATTTTTTTTGTTAACGATAATATTCTAATTTTGCCGGAACTGGTTTTGAGTTCCTAGTCAATCTTTAATTATTATTGATTGATTATTAGTTTATTTATAAGTATTTACCGAAGTTTTCAATTGTGACCCATTTATATTAAAATGATTTTGCCCAATAAAGAGAAATTAGTGATGTCTGCACAAATATGTAAAATAATATAAAATATTATTGATGTAATGAGGCACTTTATTACACTTTTTTATATAAAGATATTGATACACTGATAAGTAAACTAGTTATTTATAATAAATATGTGGTAATATATAATAAAATAAATTGTTATTGTGATGTAAATTGCGATATGAGATTAACAAATAAAGTGACCAAAATGAAGAGGGTGTTTTGAATTGTGGTAGTAGTTTTTTTTTTAAATATCGAAATAGATTCTTTTATTTAGCTTAATTTCATTGGCGCAAATGATGAGTGGCGCAGATGAATTTACAGCTTTTATTTACATGAATATGAAGAAATGCGAATTGTATATTTTTGTGGAATATTGTAAAATTAATTTACAAAACAACAACATGGACAACTATGACATTCTACCAATGAAATAATTAAGATTCTTAAAAATACAAATTTTAAAACAGTTTTCAAATGAGGAAATTTAATGCGTGATTGTATATTTATATTTTAAATTAAAATGATCAATAAAAAAAATCTTTCTAGTCACAATCACAGTGATTTTAACGTTATTTGTTATATTTTAGAACAATTTTGATGCACCCACATATATTTCGAATATATATAGTAAAAATTGTATAAATTGAAATCCGTTCATTCAAACATATCGCTCATTTGAGCCAGAATTGGTAATTGTAATTTACTAATCACTCTTATGGAAATATTGTTAGGAAATAGATGCAAGTGCATTATACTTTTCCTAATAAAAGTACTCACAATAAAAGTAGTAAAAATTTGAAAGTTGTACGAAACAGAGAAATGTGGAATTGATCAGCGACAAAACTGGTTTTTAAAATTTGAATCGAGACAAACTAATATAATATGAAACCAAAGCATAGCATAACAAACGCTAGTAAGTATTTTGTTAAAAATATATCATAATAATACCTAGATATTGGTAAATAGTAAAAAAATTATTTCCAAGAATACGAAACAAATATTCTTACATACTGATCGGTTCAAATGAAATTACATACTCGGAAAATCCCCATAAAATCTTTTCGCTGAAAGAAATATACCATACATTTTAAAAATAAAAACTGACATAATTTTTGTCATCAATGTCGACATATTACACCACTAGTTTGAATTCAAAAATTGCTTTTCGTAATTTTTTATTATTAGATTTTAATTATTGAACCTTAACCCAGAAGATATTTGTATATTTTATTGGTTACTATCTAAAAATGTTGAAGAAACATCACGAAAGCAGAATAATTCTAATTTAAGACTTCTTGAAATATGCAAAAAGAAAATTATATATCTAAAATAATAACAAAACTTCATTTATAACCGGAAATAAATTTAAAAAGTAGTACATTAATGACCATTTTTTTTAGAAGATTAATCCAAAATAAGTTAATAGAATAAAATTCTGTACTTAGAATATATGGTTAAGCAACATTAAATATTCATTTATTTAATCATAAATACAAATGGAAATATTAAAAAAACTAATAATTTAGAATTAAGATTAAAAAAATATATCAGTAGAGGTGAAACTTTAAATAAGAAATGCTGGCAAATGACACATAATCTCAAAGAGCATAAAATGTACATGTCATGTATAAATAGTAAAAAATTAGTAAAACGATTTCGAAAATAAATTAAATAGAGCAATAGGAACAGTTCCTTATGATGGAAAAGTCGTCGACATTTGACTAATACTACTTACGAAGAACTCTCAGTAAATTTCCTTTTTGCAAATATTTTAAATATATATCACCAATTCAATTTCTTATCAGTCAACTGAGAATTAGATGTAGTTTTCAAATGCAAAGTAAAACAATTATTGGAAATTGAATTTTATAAAACTATTATAATTCATTTACTGTGATCCTTAAAACTTTTTTCTTGTACCATATACGTAACAAATTATACAAAATTTATAAGTGTCATTTCGCCCTTGAAAAGGCGTCTTAAGTATATTCCCAAACTTTTGTGTTCTTTTTCATACAAGACAAATAACGAGGGCTTGAAGTATCGCCGGAATTATAGGATGATGTTGAATTACTCATAAATCAAAGCATACAATGAAATTGATAGAAAAATGTTGCATTTAAAAAAAACTGTAATGGTGATTGATTAAATTAAATTCATGAACCACGGCTATCAGTGACTACATAAATTATAATAAGAAAAATTTGGAATGTAAGACCATTCTCATGTCGAATTAGGAAACCATTTATGTTAAATATTACTAAAAACGGGATCATTTTTTCGCATGTACAATTACAACATATTAGGTATAATAAAATAAAATATTTGTAAATAAATTAAATATCCGAAAACACAAGGTAAACGAAGAAATATATTAAATTATTTACAGTTTATAGTTGTGTTAATGAATGTATTTAGCAAAACCACACGGTAACGTAATGACACATTAAATTGGAAGTTACATGACAACTGAACTTGCGTCATCGACAAGTAAAGAGATCCTTAACTGAAGATCAATAAAATACGATTGCACTTGAGAAAAAAACATTGTAAGTTAAAAAAAAATTAAAAGATGAGAATGAAGAATACAAAGAGCACTAATGAGATTCAAATAAAACAAACTAAGTCAACGTTTTAGTAGACAATTTAAATCTAATGGATCAGACTAGTTCTCTGGATCTGATTTATCCATTAAACAGTTTATTTAATATATATATAATATATAAGAGCATCAATCTATCGTTTTAAAATAATCAATTATCGATTTTTTTGCACATATCATTTGTGTAATTTAATATAATGATTAGAAAGTACACATAAAAGTGGAAAATGATCAAACTATATATCATTACCCAATGTGGAATATTCAGACAAATATAAACACATGATTGGCTTGGATTTAAATTGGATCAGAAACGCTTAGTCAAAAATATATCAAATGAAGAAGTAACGTTTTAAGATTTTAGAAACAAATTTTAATAAATCATTTTCGGTTCTATACAAATTTTAAATGAAACATTAGACTTTGTTTGTAAACTATAAGGTGTGAAATAAGTGATAATAAAAATTATCCTTTAATGCAGGTGCTAATGAATCTTAACCAGCTCGTAAGTTATAAATTCACAACGTTCTAGTTTTCGTTCAAAAAAGAATTAAAATAAACGTATTACTTAAAAAAAATATCGCTTAAAAAGCTGCAATTTTGAATGTTACAGGTACCAACAAAATGTACGATCAATAAAACTTTAAAACCACTGCGAATAATACGTTTCATTGAAAATGACCAAAAGTAATTACAAATAGTAGCTTTCGCATGAAGATATATCGATAAATGAATATTAATTCGAAACGAAATTAAAATTTTTAAAGAAAATGTATAGAATTCGATATATTGTAAGCTTTTTATTTGTATGTACACTTTCAATATAAATATATGTTAGTGAAAATCAATTAATAAACTGTAACTGATAACTTAAATATCCTCAAAAACGCTGTAAGAGATAAGTAACTAGTTATAAACTAAAAACTTTAGAACATGTAAATAAATTTGATCCATATGACCCCACGTTTATCCATAAATGGGATACATTTGAAAATAATAAAAATTAAATAACATACTATCAAATTAGATTTAAAAAGAAGAAGAGCTAGACATTAAGATAATCGATTAAGGAAACTAATCGAATGACCAAAATATTGCTCGAATTTGTTATAAATACTCATATGATAACTGATTATTTATATAATAGTGTAGTGAATTTATTTAAATTCACTAGATAAACACAGATAGTTGACAGTCGCAATTCAATGCGCAAAATATTGCGCATCCTCCACTCCAGCTCAGCAGGCACGGCCACAGGTATATGAACTGGTGCGCCGTCGCTGCAAGAGTCTGCCATCTCACGCTAACTGAAAGAAAAGAAAACTGCAAGGCAGCTCTCATATCAACAACAATACACCTTTTTGTCACCGCAAGGTCGGAAATACGAGGATTACACTTTTGTATATTTAAATATCAACATAAACCACAAACAGCATTTACACCTTTATATGTTACATTATCAACATGTACTGCAACCAGCATTACACCTTTGTGTACACTACAAACAACATTTATATTCACTGTATATAAAACATCGTCATTTCATATAAAAATCAACATGTATCTGACAACAAAAGAAGAGACTACGTAAGTCGTGCAGGAGCGAGTTAGGTTTAGAGAAAATCTTCCTTCTGCATCTACCAAGATTAATTTCACCACTACCGCCTTCACCTGAACCACCCCTATCAATCTCTACCTTCATCAATTCCATACCAGCTGATCCCTATAAAAGTTCCCCATCCAAAATTCCAGTCCATCAATCGAAGCCGCATCCATCCCGCAGATCCTAGATTATCCATCATATCAAAATATCTTAGTAATTCGACATAGACTGTGTATACATGTATATATTATATCTCTGGTCTTTTATTTATTATTGACTTATTGATTTAACATAATTACACGCAACCAAAATAGTATCAAATAAATTAATACAGTTTAAATAATTCATATATTACAAAAAATAAAATTCATTTAACGATACTACAACAATGACATAACTCTATACGAGAAAATGTAATGAAATTAAGTTTGGTAATTGCAGGAAATAGTAGCAACGTTTAGATTCAATTTTAACTGTAGAAAGCAAGATAAAATAGAAAAATTACAGTTTATTCATAAGCAATGGCTCCTGAGACGAAAAGTGGATGATATATTGACATTAAAAAAAAAAGGAATATAACTGTCTAAAACATAAGTTGGAAACAGGAAATTATCAGCAGCATTGAGACGTTTGGTCATGTTTTAATAATTCTGTAAACGGCATAAAACGATCGTAAATTTAATGATAATTCCAGTTTTGCAAAAGAATTAGATTGATCAGATATATTTAAATATTTACGTATAGGTGATTTAACAAAATAAAACGTATGTATTCTCTAGCAGTAATAGGAGAGGTGTAGAACTCGATGAATTCAAATGATTGAAAATTATAAGAATATAGTAAAATTACCTTTGATGGAAATCTTTAAGAATCAAAATAGGTGGATGTTTTCAAAGAAAAAACATCTTGTGTTTGCCTCTAACAGATATTTATTACAAACTTAAAGTTGATTTAAAATAGATTTAACGACTGACGACATTTTCGGAATAAAATATAAAGTAGATTACCGAACCAAACAATAAATGTATAAATAGTTGTCGAAATCCAATAATAATAAAACATAGTAATTTCTAAGAGATACCCAAAATAAAACATTTATTTTCGATAATTCATAGCTGTTTCAAGATAAATTGCAATAATAAAATAAATATACCCTGCTATTCGTATTTCAATGCGAAATGTATGTAAACCACCCATAAGTAAATAAACAACCATATCATAAACAACAAAAAATCAAGTCACAAAAAGAGTAACCAAAACCTAAATAAATAACGCAGATAGAACAGAAACTTCTGATCGAGAAAACGTACGATTAAACAATTAAATTACGAATATATATTATGCGGATTAATAAAATTTAGAAAATGTTTCTTAATTACACATAATCCAAACTATGCACATTATTCTATTCTATGTTAAGATTTAGATGAATTAAATATAGAAACAATATGTTATGGTATGGAGACATTTTCAAAATAGTGCAAATTGCTGGATATATCAGCAAAACACGGATATTCTGAATGCGAAGAATCGAATGAAGAGGAAAATTATTGTATTTCTTGGTTTTAAAATTTATATAAATAAAAAAAACCCAAATTTAAAAAAAAATGTGACCTGTTAAATTATAAAATAATTACAAATGTATTTCATTATTATTCCGAAATTATAGTTTTGTTTACAAAAAAGTATACATTTTCGCACTAATTTTCTTGGTAAATATTTCGTAAATTCGTATTTTAAACAAGTTTAATAAATGAGATAGATTTTTTTTTTTGGAAAATAGTGAGACATTAAGAGAACTTGCAGAATACATTAAATTAGTTGATAAAATCAGTGCAAAATTCTCATTTAGAAACAATTAGAAATATAACATAGTATTGATGTAACTATTGGTTATATATTTATGGTAATTTATAATACCTAAAAATTGAAACTAAATAATAAAGTTCCATGGTCGGATTTAAATACAATATGTCTTATACACATTTGTTGTATTAACGAAAAATTAATATTATTTTGCAAGCATTACCAATTAAATAAATAAACAAAAGATGATGAAGTTTTAAAGTTTTGCAGACGGAACAGAAATTTCAGATCAAAAATATGTAAAATAATTAAATATGAAATAAAATAACGAATATATTTCATATAGAAGCCAAAATGCTTTTAACGCTTGTTTACTTTCTAATGAAGTTTTTAATAATCTATAAAACAAATTCAGGGAACCAAATGTAGTACTAGACTAAGTAAACTATTGAAGATTTTGTCATTTCATGTTAAAAATTCATAAAACCTAACATAGAAATAAATGTACTCATCCCAAATTATGAAAACTACTTGAAATATTGCCACACACGATCCCAAACACAATCTATAAATATTTTTAATTCGATTATATTTATACAAAAATGTGGAAAAGACAAAAAATGATATTTAAATATTTTCCAATATAAAAAAGAATTTCGGTTGCAAAATGGTAATAATTATTATGAAATGAATTCCAAATAATTAAGACAACTTTCGTATTTTACGATACTCCGCATCATAAGTACAAAATGCATGTTCGTGCATTCGAGTTCAATTTAAATACAGCATCGTAAATTAGTTCAACAGCAATAAAACTACGAACTGTAGATATAATAAACAAAACCACGGCAACTATATTTTTAAAGCAAAAATTGAAAACTTATTGAACGTTTTCCACAAGGTGCAAATAAAACCATAGTATAATAAAATGAGCAATAAAATACGTTTTCCCAGAGAAGAATGCAAAACAAACGAATCATATACTAGATCATCGACCATCAAACTATCTATTCTTTATTGAGAGAAGCGTCAACATCAGAAAGAAAAATATTTGCTTTTGCTAAATAATTGTGGCGACAAATTTCCGTTAATAATTCTTATCGCCGTTACAGATCTTTAGGGTTGTTTTAAGGGTTTTATATCTCGTTGTAAAACATTAAAGCTCTTGTTACTGTTAGATTTTGAAGGTATGCAATTGATTTGATTTTGTGTTTACTATTCGTAAGAATCGAATTATTAACAAGCCTCTTCCCATGTACTTTCCTAGTTTACGTTTTCCAGTGAAAAGTGTTTTCGTTAGATTCAAATTATGTAATAATGCGCTGTTGTAGATAATAGAAATAGTTTTTCATCCCTCTAAAATGTGGTTGCAATTAAAAGTGTTTCCACTTGAATTGATTATTGAATAAATTCCACCTACCCAAATGTGATTTTATAAACGCAGGCGCCATTCTGCAAGTTTAATAACGACATTTAAAAAGCATTCAGATTTAATTCTACATATACCTGAGTCATATTTTGCTTGGAAATTATTAAATTAAGAAGTTTTTCTAGCCCTTGCACAAATATACAATTAGGGCGATTTCTGATTTATATTTTTTATATTAAATTTAGTTTCTTATAGATCAACTAGCGATAAAAGATACGAATAATTTAATAATTCTTAGAAATTAGTGTTAAATCGTTAAAATAATAATCTTAGAGGAAAACGTAGAATGCGAAATAGAAGCCGTATGAAACAATTATTTATTAAGGAATTATTCAAAATGGTACATTTATACTTGTTTTAATTTTATTTTAATGTAATATTTTTAGATAAGATATTAGGCTCCATTATTACGCTTTTTAAATACGTTAATAATACAAATTATAATTGCTGCATTTGATACTTAGAATTCGACATGACTTCAATAGGGAAACATTCGTTAAAAATTCATTCCGTATTAAGTTTTACTATCAATTACATAAAGTAAAGGTGACAAATATACGTCTAAAAGTACCTATTTCAAATTACGATAGGTTTGACCACTAGGAAAATAACCGTAAGCTATTACAAAATTATAAAAAAGTACACTAAACATAAATTGTTATAATTCGGTCAATTACATATTTCTTATAAGATAATCACTCAAACTATATACTTTAGTAAATGTAGCATATATATTGAACAGTGATTTTGTAAAAAAAATTAACGTTAGACGCTGGGTTTAAAAGACCATCAAAGAGCACAAATATATTTTTTTAGACATGTCATAATGATATAGTTATTGCATAATGACTATTTCAGAATATTGAACGATATCTGTTCATAATTACAATAGGAAGCAAGTGATAAAGTCGATTCAAACCAATTTCGATGATCAATAATTTACCGTTTCCAATTGGAATAAATTCGGCAATTTGGGTTGAAATTTACCTACATATCCCAACATATGTAAGACAACATTTAATGTTCGTAATTCTTTTAATATAATGAATAACTTTAAATAAATATTAATATCAATTTTTGATTATTAACGGTGAAGAAAATTTGGAAATTCCGTTATTATTTCGATCGAACATGTAAAGCATGAAGTCTATCGAACCAAATTTTGTATAATCAACAATTGGATCTAAATGAAAATATATTTGCAAATGCAGTATAACTTTTTCCAGCGTCAATTTCCAAGTTCTACGAGATCTAGATAGAAACAAATACATAGATGTATTTATGAAAAATATTCATCCTTTTAAATACTTTTAACGGACGTACTAATTTTATAATAACTGTTGTGTAAAATAACTAATATGCAAAGGCAATTGATTCCTCAATACAAAGTATATATTTGAATAAGTAAAAAATTATTATGATTAAAATTAATTTTGAGATAAAACACTAGGCAATTTAAGCTCGTGCAAGTCAATTATAGGAAGATATTTGTATAAACGTCGAAGAAATTTCACAGACGTTCTTACACAACTTTAACAAGAATCTTCGCAGGAAACAGCTTCAAAATGAAAATGTTAGCGGAAACTATGCATAAAGAACGAATCTATCGCATTCATTTCGATAAATTACACAGAACATCCCCCTTTTTAATATTTATATAGAACATATATTTAAAAACTACTATTATTGATTTCTGTAGTCATCAAAAATTGTATTAAGGGGAACTATTCATAGTATTACCAAAATATGAGAAAAACGATATAATTTTTAAAATAGAGTCAAAAAGGCCTGACTGTTTCAAAAATGTGTAACAAAAAATTACAGATTAATCATTCTTGTTGATGGAAAAAAATTAAATATGTCGCAAGTTGCCAGTTGAAAGATATTAAAAATTTAAATTTTTTGGATCGATTTTTGGCATTTAACGCTGACAATGAAGACGAAACTCCAGTCATCGAAAACTATAAAAATGTAAAAAAGTCCTTACATGTAAAAAAATCCATTAATGTAATAAATATGTTGTAAAAGTATAAAATAATTCGCATTGAAATTAATTCAAACCCAATGTTGGGAATCAGATAATCTGTGACAAGCATAGTTTATAACGAAAATACATTTACTTAATAGGAAACCAACACAAAACCTTCCAAATCGAAATATTAGCGACTTCTAAGCCACGATTAACTAATAAAAAATGACGACCTTTTAGAAACAGAAATATTTATCAGAAGCTCAAGAGTAGCTTATATATAATTAAGGATCCATTATTAGTAATTAAAAACAATTATACACGCGATTTCAAATATAATTCAGCAATAATTTAAATGTGGTTGTAATCACAAATATATCAGGCTTAAAATAAACAATGAGCGTTTCCATTTGTATATGTTTTACATTTTAGGAGATATTTGAATTGAATTACGTTATTTATATTTATTTATTACGAATTATTTATTTCATAACTTATAAGACATTGTGGTTTTCTTAGTACAATTCAATTCACTAATTTTAAATTGGGCGAATATATAAATATTAATTTTTAATTTATATAGACAAATATCACGAATTACCGTAAACACATTTTACATAGGTGAGGAAGAATTTCATTTTAAAACATGGAATATAAAATTGATAATTAATTTGTAAATTTATCACTGACAATGCATTAAAACAAAAATGATTGCTTTCTTATATGGAGAAATAAGGAAAGTAATTTATATGAAAATAAAGAAATTAGTGCTCGTATCGAAGAGAAAGAAATCAAAGAAAGAAAATAGAATACTCATGAAATTGTATTATCTCACAACTAATACTGTTTTACATTGTTAACAATATGAAGATGTAATTCAATGAATTTTCATCACAAAAAAGACAATCAAAGGGAATGCCAAGAATCAAGTTTCAAAAGGAACCTGCGAATACGTTTACAGAGAAAGTGTTGCTCACAAATTTTGGCAATTTATAAAAGTAAGATAATATCCACAAGTAATTTTATTTAAGACAGTAAATAGTAATAAACATTAAAAAAAAATTTCTGTATTTCAATTAATGGATATATAAATAAATGAATAGCCACGTGATTATATATTAAAGCAAAAAGAAAGCATATTGATAAAAATCATGAGAATCCATATCCTGCATATTTTAAAAATATCAGAACAAAGATTTATTCTTTCACCAACCATAATCTATAATGAATTTCTATGCTTTTTAAATTACGTTACAAATACAATATAACAAGATTAAAATGCTTAAAGTATTATAAATATCAAATAATGGATAATAATTAGAGAGTATAGCTTAATTTGAGAAAAGAAATTAGATAAATTCTCGTATGAATGTCGTTTAAGTTTTACCAAACAATGTACAGAGAAGTAGAGGATACATATTTCCAAAATAGTGCCCAATAAAGCATATTTAGATCAATGAAAACTTTTTTATTTTTATTAGTTCGTTTTACAATTCTATTTCCCAAATGCGGCATATTGACAATAGAATCATGGAAAAATTAACGGAATTGTTTAAATAAAGTTTTAAAAAATCCGTTACTGTTTAAATAAATCTTTGAATGAGTGAATTTAGTTCTAAAGTGTATGTATTTAAAATTTACCAATGATAAATGTAATTATATCTCTTGTTAATTAAATATTTCATGTATATTAGAACTGTTTAATTATAGAAATAAGTTGTATTTACATACCAAAGTGAAACAAAGAAGAAGCCAATTATGTACGTTTAATGAACGTTTCATCCAGTCTCGCGATGTTATTCCAGAATATTATACCTTCAGAAATAAGGGAGATTTTTTTTATAAATTGAAATATTATATTTGCCGACTTAAAAAAAAACATTAAATATATTAAGCCGTTCACTTGTACTTAAATCGACGCTATTTGAGAACCATATAATGAAATATGGAACTAGGCCTATTAAAACTTGTTTATTTTGGTATACTTCTACACGGCATCAAAATTAAAGATATTAAGTCCCATCATTAATAATTCTATATTTTTTAAAACAAATTGTTATATTTGAGACGTAAATTTTGTGCAGTAATGAAGAGTTAATTAGTATTCAAGAAATTAATAGAAGGCATATTTAATGAGATATAATATATTCTTCAAATATTTGGTTGAATAAAACACTATGAATTTGTAAATGTTTCATCAAAATATGATTAATTTTGGAAAGGAAGAAAATGGCATGAGATATTAATTTTTTTCAAAACTAAACCTCTAATGAAATCTAAAACAAATTGCTTAGTAAATAATTCAATAATTTGGACATCAAAGAAATGCTAAATATAGAAGTAGATATAAGTTTAAACCGCATAAAATTATACAATTAGAACAAATACAAATAATCTAAATGCTAAAATAAATAATTTCATTTTTTTCGTTTACTCGGGACAGTTTACAAACTTCTTTTTACACAAACTTAAATTTACATCTCCAGATACAAGAGACTTCAAATAACTAATAAATACCGCTTATAGATATTTTAAATCTGTTCGTTATGAATTATAATTAATTGGTTATTTACCTACAAAAAATGATAAAATTTATATTGAAATTTTGAAAATGGTGAAATAATTGCTGTGGATACACTTGTTCCAGCTCTGGAAACAAATAAGGTCAATAGTTCTCAAATTTGCACAAAGCACCACGCTTAACGTTTAATAAACAATTTACAACAATCACGTGTATTAATAAAAATTCATATAATAAAACTGCAAATAAGCAATAAGATTATATATCCTTCATTAAAATCAATCTAAATTACAAAAATTTGGTATCAACCAATTTAACGGAAATTCAATTCCCAACTTATCTTTTTGATCAAATACATCAAAAATTCTTTATGATTGTTTAACTTTTCAATATTCAAATAAGAGTAGGAACGCGGTGGGGCCATAATGTACAATGGCAGCACGTAAATAATAAAAGTACGAATAATTAAATTACAACGATATGCCGTTTTGTATAAGTTATTTTAGAAAATGAATCACTACATGACAATTAAACCACGAGTATATTTCATAAAATAAAAAAAGTTGCTTTAAATACAAAATTAATTAAATTAGTTCAAGATTTATTTGTTTTATAAGTTCCAAAATAGATTTATATTCTTATTTAAGAAAATTACATTCATTTATAAATAAAAATTTCACCCCTAATTGTAGAATTATTCTGATGATAAATTAGCACTAATTAAATTGAAGATCTAATTTACGCCAAGATTAAATATTAAAATAGATTTTAGAATCGGAGACCCATTGGTTTGTACATTAAAATGCCTCTTATTTGTAAATAAATGTAACAATTGTACAATAATTGTTAATTACTTATTATGATGTCAAATGCCGTACATTTAAATGTAATATGCATTACAAATTATTAAATAGATTAGTTTTCACATAAACGTGGTATTTTCATTCTTAAATTATACAGAATTTAAATGGGCCACATTTTAAAATCTAATTGTAATTGTAACAGACTGCTGCAGAATGAACCAAATTTATTAAAAATGGTTAAATGATATTTCAAATATAAAAAATATTTGTAATTTTGTGCACTTGTACTTTAAAATGTTTTTCAATGATTATATATCATAATATTCACTAAATAAAACTACTACAATACAAAATAAAAATTTTTGTGTTAATTCAAATATATTTCTTTCGTATAGAATTAAAAGAAAATTACAAGTTTTCTCTAGTACTTAAATATAAGAAGCTATTTAATGCACGTATTAATTACGTACTATTTATTGGTTTCTACTTGATGATACAATAACTATAATGTTCTCTATTTGTAGTTGAAACGTGCATACATTAATGATTATTGTTCTTATTCAAAAAAATGGCGATACATTAAATAATGCTTCGTTAGTATTAATAAAAATTGCCTCTTAAAACCAAAATAAAGAAGAGTTAAAAGCTGTGCTTATATTTATATTTATTTAGTTATTAAAAGTATTCTTATAATAATAATTACTGACGAAATTAAAAAAAAATCAGAACTGACAATCGTAATAAGCATTTTAAATTTAAAAAAAAAGATGTAGAAAGCATCCCAGT
Source organism: Nebria brevicollis (assembly GCA_944738965.1). NCBI lineage: Eukaryota > Metazoa > Arthropoda > Insecta > Coleoptera > Carabidae > Nebria > Nebria brevicollis. The sequence goes on along the minus strand of OX122909.1, from coordinate 6,413,038 downwards.
AGAAAGGAAATATATATCTCATCGGCGTAATGAGTTTAATTGTGTATGAATCAATAATTTTTGTGGGCATATTCTAATTTATAAGGAGAGTAAAATACATGTTCTGAAGAACTACCCTGTTCCAATTTAATTAATAATGTGAATCAACCGAGTTACATTTTAAATTTGAATTACAACTTTTATCAACAATAGGGCTCAGACAAATAAAAACAAATTATGTTGAATGTATTCAAAAAATATACTATGAATATCGAACAAGAATTTCTTACATTACTTGCTTAAAAGATCACTGACGTCTTAAAGACAATCCAACAAAAAAACCAATCCTAATTAAAGAGTGTCAAATACGACTTTATCCATTCGCAGTACACCGAGTAAAAATTATAAATTGGTAAAAAATAATACCAACATTTATAAATTCCTACATTGGGAAAGTAATTATAAATTGATATAAAATGGTATTTGCATTGTCAGAAAATTAAACGTACCATTTACATAGCTATTAAAATAATGTGCTTCATAGCATTCGAATTACAAAGAAAAAAAAATTATAAATTGGTATAGAATGATGCTTGCATTTCTCGAAAACTGAACGTACCATTTACATAACTATTAAAAAGATGTAAGTACTTCAAAAAGAAAATAAACATTTCGAAATGTCTGTAACTATAAATATTTATCGAGAACAAATCCAATCAAACGATACGCAGATTTCTCAAAATGTATACATTTTAAAAATGATATTTTTTGAAAAAACGAATCAATTCATAAAAAGAACAAAAGCCTAATTTAGTTTATAATCAACATGATAATAAATTACTAATTCAATTATTACCATATTATTCATATTTTGTTTGTTTAAGAGCAAGTTTTCAAAACGAAAATCGATAACATGAAATTGTATTAGGACAAATATTTGAATGCAAGAGTCAATTGAAATGGAATAGAAAGTAATAACCAGCTTTAAAAAACAAATCAGAATTATTAAACCAATCTTCCAGTATTCTAGACAAGCAAAAATATATATAACCAACATAAATTTGGAGAAATTTATATATTTCTTTCGTTTATTTATATTCTAAATAGAAACGTAAATCGTGTAATAAAAGATTTGCTGGCAACAAATTCAACAGATTAGTTCAAAAGATATCGTTTTTAATAATATCGGTTGACGACGTTGTCGGTGAAACATTTAAAATTAACGAAATTTAAATATAAATAAAAACACTCGGTGATGTTTTACTAATAATTTTGTAAACTCTTTGTAAATCTAATCGATTGGTTTCATTTATAATTATCATATCCAGAAGATTTCGTTCTCTTGTTTACTGCAATATGTCATTTGTAATAAACTATTTAAATTAGTTATTTTATAAAATATATAGAATCATATTATTTGTTATCGAGAATAAAATAACAACTGTGGCACTCGCGAACAGATTTAATTTACGATTATATTTTGAAAGAGAAATATTGCATAAATTGTTTCAAATTTATTAAATTAATAAAGATTATATTCAATGTAAAGGGAAAAGTAATACGATCCACAATAAGTTTGACTTCTATTGAAAACAGCATTGAAGTAAAACAATTTTAATTTAATCTACTAAAATCTCATATATTACTTAAAAATACTTGAAATATTGCAAAACTTGTATCCCGAATAAAAGTATGAAAAGGATACAAAGATGAAATTATTAAATTGAATCGAAATCTTCATAACAACTCTCAGATATCCAATAAATAATAAAAAAAAAAAGCCTTACGTAGATGCCATTACCAAAAATACGGCGAAAACAAGAGAGCTATTTTGTTTATAAATTGTATACTTTAAATAAAAATAAAAACGATATAAATAAAAATTGAAAATGGATCATTAGACTAAATTCAAAGCCATATTTCCTCTAAAGAAACTGCCTAGAGTACTAAAGTAACAAAGTTGCTTAGGTAAGGCTTAAAAAGAAAAGCTAATTCAAATTAAAAACAGAACGAAAGAAGACCGAAGAAACAAACCGGTTAACTTTTGAATTTAGTTATTGTATTTTTTCAGAATGTTTCTTTATTTAATCATATTCAAATTAAGTTTAAGGATCTGCTTAATTAGAAATAGTATAGAATACCAATACTAAAAGAAATACGTAACACTTACAAATCAGTATTCACTGAAAAAGATATTTCAAAATGAATCAATTTTGAAAATTGACGAAATTTGTTGAAAATTGCCACTTTTCATCCACAAATTATATAAAGGGATACATGAACGTAATAAAAAAATTAATAATCATAAAAAAATAAAATTTATGAATTGTATTTGTTCTTGAACATAATTAATAAATAATTTTAAAAAAATGCAAACACTATTTTGTATGAATAAGTGTCCCGAGAAGAAATTATTCGTTTTGTCAAGTGCGTCAGATGAGTCTTTTAATGTCGAGAACTTTATTAAATTATTTCATTTAATAACACTTAGGGTGACCTTGGGACGAGTTTAGTTGAAGGAGCGGGTAAACTAGATGTCACTACAGGTATTAATTTGCCCCTTCCAAGAGGGTCTGGCTGATATAAAAGAGATCTATTTTATCTACTCAGTCTCTTGGTTTCTGACATTCCAACAATTTGTTGCTCGCTCGTTCGTTGTATCTGTTTGTATCCGCGTTGTGTTTTTGAGTGTTTAATTTTGTGTATCAGGCCAAATCCTGTGGTGGACAGATTTATCGAAGTCTATTGGAAGTAGGAAGTAGTTAAATTGTGTGGAGTTGAAACGATTAAATATCTGATGATGGCGTAGTAACCGAAATACGTATCGTAGATGAAAAATTATTTCATACTAACCGAGTGTGTTTTATTTTATAAAAATGAAATATTTTACGTTTACGTTCAAAATGCAGCTTATTTTTTAAACTATTTTAATGTATAGGTTTAGAAATTAATTATGTGTATTGTGTACATAATAAATATATTTAAGTATATGATAAATTATTTGTTTCATTACATTAGAAATACTAGCTGAGAATTGTATTGTTTCATCTTATATATCTATTATAAGATGGAACAAAATAATTGTAAGCTTTTAATTTTCCTATATAGGTATGAATGAAACTCGATTCAAATCGAGCGCTCACAGTTTAGTTCTGGAGCGGGTAAACTAGAGAGCGCAGAACGCAATACTGAAGTTTAACACGTGACTGTCTCATCTTTATTTTTTTATCTATGCTGAACACCGTCACTAAATTGAATCAAAAAAAGTCCTATTGACTCAAATTTGGTATATAAGAGCATACATCCTTTAAACGTTCTTCAAAATAATATCCATCCCATACTAATCCATGAAATCTTATCATACTGTCCATATACATAAAAAAAATTAATATATGGCAACACTTTTTAAACAAATTTAAATCCGCGAAAACTTCACATTAAACAAAAATAAAATAGAAAATAGATACAAGTTAAAATGTATACTGCGTCAGCCAGTAAAATCGGTGAATTAAAAAAAAATGGTGTTCTTTAAAATAAAATTATATTCGTTAATAAAATATATAATAATATAATATATAATATAATAATGTTAGAATTTCGTATACCTTTTGATGAGCATAATTATAAACATATAACCTAGAATACGTACATAAAAATATTTTTAATTTAGTAAATTTAAAGAGTAATTATGATGTAAAATATAGAGGTTGTATTATAAATATGGAAAATAAAATACAGAAAATAGCATATTTAATTAATATATTTGTAATTATTGTTTATGTACATTTCTGTTGAAACATACAGGCGCTTAAAAAAAAAAGCTTAATGATGTAGCAGATACAAATTTTGTTACTCAGTGAGATTTACATTTTCTGTATAACTTCTTCGTGAAATATATTCGAACGAAATTGTTTGTTAGTTCTTACATAAAAATAATCATATTGAGTAAACTGGGTATTAATAAGAAGCAAACGCTAGTACGAAAATAAATTAGTTATTCAAAATAAAATCAGAGAACAAATACAAGTAGTAACTGTCAAAAATTCGAATATATAATTTATTTCTAAGAATGAAATAGAATTTTTCATATTAATGCAAGAATTATTATATTGAAATTAATGTTTAGAATATAAATTATAAATATTTATAGAATCATCGCCGCATTAACGCTGTTTGGAGTTTATGACAGAAATTATAATATACCTAAATAAATGTGTAAAGAGAGCAGTATGATCTGGTTGTCAATACTGTTAATTTGAAATTGTTTAGTTCATACACAAAAATTAAAATTCAATTCGATCAACATGTGTTGTATAATTTTTTGTTGTAAATATTGATATCTGCAAATGTATTATAGAAGAGTAGAATAATTATAAATTTCCTGCACAAGATAGAATATTCGAAAGAAAATCATATCTCAGTAAAATGTTGTTATGGGAACAAGTGACCTTCCCTGTTTCTGAAGTAAAGAAAACTGTCGTTTTCACGAAATCATCTCACATGAAATATGATTTATTTTAACTCATTTGACCTCATAAATAACACCAATGAGTCATTATAGAACTTCTAAATTAAATAACAAACTTTACGGTACGAGTAACTCAATTAATAATTAATTTTATTATGTGATTAAACGATCACTAATTTCAAAAAAGAAATTGAAGATCCTTAAGATCACAATCATTACCAAACAAAAAAAACATGCGTAATGTAAGATTTAATTAAAGTCGACGTATAATAATTGAATGGGAGTAGAATTCTGTAATTTAATTTGTTTTCAATTGACTAAAAATAAATCAATTAGATTTAGATTAGAATAGACAGAAATGTCAGTTTGCCGCATTTGATACAAAAACCTCTGAAACTCACAGACCCAAATTTAAATAAAGTATGATATAATAAAATATAGTAAATAGAACGTCTCTTACATAAATGAAAACAAAACTACAAGTAGTAGTTAAATATTACAAGAGGGAAATACCAAATGACCAAAACCACTATATATGTCAGTCCAAATTTAAGAATAATACTCATGTAACGAAAAACAAAATATGAAAAAAATACCAATGGGAGTAAAAAACAGCTCAGGGAGATAAAAAAAATATTAGGAGTTAAAGCGTTTTCTTTTTAATAATCAATAATAAACATATGCTAAAAAAAGGTAGGATTAAAATTTAAAGGCGTATCAGCCTCTTGGGCTATTCACGCTAAACATATGCTATATATTTGCATTTAAATTACTTGAGAAAAGTTCGCAATGAATTTGTTACAAGCTAAACGCAACACTGGAAAAATTCGCACTGTAAAGCCAAGTGGAAAACAACCTCGATAAAAGCACATTCTCAGTGCACACTAAATAAGCAAGTGGAAAACGTTGCATTGAATAGCAGACTTTCACGAAAAATGAACGAACAATGTCCAAATTTAAATAACTTTTTTTTATAATAGAAATGAAACATTTTTGAGAAAATTATGATATAACAAAGGCCGTTCTACTATATTTGTAAAAAAAAAAAAAAAACGGACACCGGCGAATATTGATAGAATTATTGATTCATGAGTTTTACAACCAGTTTGAAACACACTATTAACCTTAACCATTTAATTTGGGAAAATTGTGAATTATAAATAGTATCATAAAAAAAAATTTAACATATTTTGTAAGATTACAAACTATATCGAAGTTCTATCAGAAGATTTAAAGATATCGCATTACGGTACATTACAAAGGATTAAAACTGTCCAGGTCGTGTCAAAGTTTATATTTTTTGATAAGTACGAGCAAATTGTGTTTCAATTATACTTTACTCGATAAACATTTTATGATATAATACTCCTAATACACATACCATAAATGTAATTGAAGTACTTATAAACACAAATACGATTAAAAATAAATGGTATTTTTAAAAGATATATCTAAATTCAATTTAGAAATACCGAACGACATTATTTTGCAAATTAGTGGTGAACAGTTCAAAAGCATACATTATATCTGCATAGTAAATAGTAATATCAATAAAACAAAAAAATAATAGAATAAAACATTAAATTCGTAAAAAGAAATGAAAAGGTATTTGTATTCAATACAAAAATTTCATAAAATATTCTAAGAAAAGTAAACGTGTCCAAGAAACTGTGATAAATTTCAATTTAAAATTTCGTAGAAATTATAATAATTATCTACAATAATTTACTAAATAAATCTTTATATTAAACATATTATAAATACTGCCAAGTTGACAAAATAGATACTATTTCGATATAGTACGACAAATTCTGCAACTATAATTTACAGATATAAGAGGAGAAAATCTCAGATAAAAATATATAAGCTTTAGAAATCGACGATAATTAATAAAATCAGGGACAATGACACACCTAAAGAGGCATTTAATAATAAATATCACCAGTTGTCACTGTATTAATTATAAACAAATAAATTAGATAATCAAAATTCATATCAGATTTAAATTGTTCATGTTAAAAAGATATCATAAAATCGAAGGTGCACATCTAGTCCACACAAATACAAACAGACAGACGTCAAACCGGAATTATGGTCAAAAGGGCGTTTTTGTCGTGAAAACCCCGAGACCGAAAATTCTACTTATTGTCATACTTTCTTGTATATACAAGTGAAAAAAATGCTGACACGAATTCGAAAGTATGAAATAAATATATAGCGCACCGATTTATTTTTCTATTTGGAATAGAATAGTTTTATGAACGATAAAAATAAAAGTATATATAGTACTATGGAATCGAGCAAATATTTCCCAACTGAAGAATAATTTTTTTTTATTTTGAATATATACATGAAAAGCAAAAAATGACGAAACATAACATAAAAAATAATGTTGAACTGTTTTTAACAAGTGCCAGTAGCTATCTTAAACAGTACCTATATACAACATTTTGTAACACATAATGGTGAAATGAGAATATAGAATTTATATCTATAAATATTTAAAATGAGACCATAGAGTAAATATCTATAAATATTTAAGAATGCGTCAAATTATACATGCAATATAAATAATACAATAACGAAGACAACCATTATTATTATTATTATTATTAAATTAATGCGAATCAAATCAATTATGAAAGTTTCTATTTAATTTATTTAATACTATGAAATACTTGCATATCCAACCATAGCTTCTTCGAAAATCGATCACATATTACTTTCACTAGTCTTTTGTGTGCCTACAATGGAATTACTTACGCATAATCCGGAAATGTATTCGAACAACCAACATTAGCAATTTAGTTTTTTTTTAAATTTATTTACATAAAATATATAAGAATTATTAAAGAATTAAAAATTATTCAAGAATTACAAATTATCAAAGAATCAAGAATTATTAATTTAATTAATTTAATTATTATCTGCCAATAGATCGGCATTATCTGCCAATAGATCGGCATTATCTGCCAATAGATCGGCATTATCTGCCAATAGATCGGCATTATCTGCCAATAGATCGGCATTATCTGCCAATAGATCGGCATTATCTGCCAATAGATCGGCATTATCTGCCAATAGATCGGAATTACATGAATATGGCTTAAACATATTAAATAATAAATTACCAAATAAAATCTAAACATTACCAATTTATTTCGAATATGTTATTACAAGGTAACGTACTGCGTTAAGTATGTTATTAAACTAATAGAAAAGTATCCATTACATGATTTAAATACCAAGTTACAAAAAAAAATCACAAAGTACTTATTACAAGATATTCAGTAACTTAATTTCATGTAATTTTTTTATTAAATTCGCTTAAATAAATCATAATAGATTTTAGTTTTGCAATCATTTAAATTCAATCAGAAAATAAAATCCTTAAGGTTGTTTACGAGGGCATTTAAAAAAAAAATTAAATTTATATATCACCAACTGAAGACAAAAATTTTATTCAATTTTCATTATTACACATTACGTTCTACTTAAGTGCATTTGGAACTGCGAGATTTGTTTGATTATATTTTCAAAAAAATAACAATTAGATAATATATATTAAACAAGAAAATATCTATTTAAAAGGAATATGCCCCATTCAACAATTAAATTTAAGAATATTATATATTATTATATTATATTTAAGTAATATATTGTCCACGAAAAGCAAATGAAATCATACGAATATCTTTGAATATATTACATAAATTCGACTTTCTCGCACATTTAAAGCATTCACGACAAAATACACAGGCAGAGATAAAATTTAAATTATAATTTTTCGTCAATATCAGTTCAGATACATTGAATAACCCAATTTAAGTCAATCTGAAAATACTTCCTACTACATTAAAGGCACATATTAAAACAATTCTTCACATTTTTGATAATGATAATACTTTTTCTATAGATCACATGAATCTAAAATCCTTAGATCTTCGATACTTGCAACCCCTACCCAACCCACTACTTTAATTTTGGCAAGATTGTCAAGATCGTGGTTTTCCAGTCCTATATATAATATTTATTATAAAAATAAAACCTAATTCTTAATATTGCATTGTTATGCAATGAATTAGATACTTATATTCGAAACAAATACATGTAATATTTTTTAATAGTGAAGATCCTATCAGAATTTACTTTAGCACAAATAATCGCTCATCTTGCTCGGAATTAAATACACTATATATGTATATAATTATATCAATTATATTTTCAAAATTATACCTAATAGGCGGTTTACAATTCCACATACCCCAAGGAAAGGAACGACTCAGATTAAATTAATGATTTTGATATCAATCCAATTGTGTAAGTATAACAAGTCATTTTTTGAATGATTTTCTTTTAATGAATTATGTATGTGCACTTATGCGTAGTACTATTAAAGTAATAATTTCAATAATTATTGTATAAATAAGTAATACTCATTGTAGAATTAGGTAATTATATTTTAAATAATATGTAGTGAAGACCAAGAATATAAAAACAGAAATAATATGAAAACAAATCCTGTATTTACTACAAAAAGAAATAACTTGCAACAAGAAAAAACGAGAATTAAAATATACTTGCTTGGAAAGAAGATGTTTTAAAATTGGAGATGAATTCGTTGAGGAAACTATCATTCAAAATGTAAAATTACTCAAACGTTTGTAAAAAAAATATATAAAATTCCATTCCATTCTCTTTCATAATTGAAATACGATCAAGAAAGTAGAACTAAAAATATTTCATGTTACAACTATAAATAAAGAGTTGATAAAATAAATTTATAAATGTTTTTATATATTAATCAGCGTAATAAATGAATATATCCCATCAATAATTTGTAATTATGTCTCACAAGATTGAAACGAAAATTTAAAATGCATATTTCAAACAACTTCAAAAAAAGATAGCAAATCACGCTTCGGAAATAAATTCAAACAGAAGTGCAAGATTTAAAAAAAATACAATTATATTTGGATGGACCCTATTTGGAATAATCATGTCGATGATAAATTGTATATTTAAAGAATACAGTTTGACATAGATATTATTTCTTCAATCGTCTAAAACATGCAAAATATATGTTTTAACAGGAAACAGTTGAAGAACATTTGATGTTTTTTTTATAAACGAGTAAACGCGATAATTTACAGATGCATTTTTTTATTTACCAAAAAAAAGTATTGAATTTAAATAAATACTAATTTAGGCGAAAACAAATCAGATAATGTACAAGTTACCATTTGTATTGTAAGGAAAACCAGTAACTATGAAGAAGAGTTACGATATTCAACGTTCTGGAGGCCAAGTATCCTAAATGCAGAAGAATAATAAATATCGATATCAAAACATATACGCGGGTTAGGGGTATACGTTAGTAGAATGAGCGGCGTAAAATGGAGTAACATCTTGATCCACTTCCCAATATTTGATGAAAATACTTGATAACCAGTAAGATACAAACAATGTTTAAATAAAAAATCGCGAAAATTCTTAAGAACACAACAAACATTTTATAAATAACAAAGTACAATAATGTATTAGAAAAAAATAAAAGATTGTATTGCAGATAAAACTGAAACTTCTGATCGACAAATCCACAGAATAGTATATTTTAAAAGTTATTTTATTAATAATAATAATAATAATTCTACTAGAAATGCCAACACATTCTATAGCAAAATAATAATCAATTGAGTAAGGATATAGTTCAAGAGTATTTAAAGATAATTTAATTTATATTGTCGAATACATTTACTATTTATATTGAGTCTGTGTCTGTGTTACGTATATTTATACTGCAAAATTATACCAGAAACACAGAAGAGAAGATGCAGTGGACCCGAAAACAAGCCCAAAAACTAACGAGTCTTACAAAGGAACAACAGAAGTATTGTAAAAATGCCACCTTACGAAAAGAAAAATAATTGAACCGGCACATGAAAATCAGTTTATTTCAATTCAATGCGAGAGCAAGTGGAAATATCTTAAGAAATAACTTACAGATAGGATAAAAAAATAAGCTAAAAGTAGCGGAGGAAAAATGTAAAATTTGATGTTCACGTCATTCCGATCTTAAATCTGTTTTACTAAGAAGTTATAGGTAAAAAATTTCATCAAGCTAGACGGTAACATACGAATACCAAAACAAAACATGATCATATTTTATTTCCGGGTCGCCAAAAGCCACAAAACCGTGAGAATTTATTGAACTGGACAGAACTTTATCGACAATCAGCAACAAAACCAAAAGTCTGGAGCACGAGTTGGTATTCCATCGGTAGCTTAAATCTTTTCTAATATTAATTATTTCATCGTCTCATCACTTGAATAATTGAAAATTACAATCATAGCTTTTAATGTATAACCGTATACATTTTCAAATATAAATTATTAACGTCTACAATGAGGCAAATATAGCGATACTCATCCGTAATATACAATAGATATTAATTAAAGTATTGATTATAGTATGTATAATGGCAGTCGGAGAAATCCCTTTAAGTACTACTTGCATAAGTTTTGCAGTACTTTACATATAAAGGTGTAAAGGTCAATAAGTTCAATTGGTGCCAAAGATTGCCTGTTATTTGTTTTCAAGTCAAATGAATCAAAGATATGGAGTATTATATTGAAATATGTGTAATTTGAGCAATGAGATCTTAGGGTAGAAAAACAAAACCCTTATAAAAATGTATGTACTAGTATGAAATTCAGATAAATATTTTCATAATCTTAAAGAAGCAAATCTTGAACTTTAAGATATTGAACTGTTTGTTATAAAAGGCTGAACAAAAAAAAACGTGAAAATACATACCTAGAGTATTATATCTTATAAAAATGTATGTACTAGGACGAAATTCAGATAAATATTTTCATAATCATCTTAAAGAAGCAAATCTTGAACTTCACGATATTAAACTGTTTGTTATAAAAGGCTGAACATAAAAAAAACGTGAAAATACATACCCAAAGTATTATATCATTCCGAATCATAAAGAAAAGAAATACCTGTATGTATTCTATAAGTTGAGTAAAAGTAACGCAATGTATAATTTGTACGATTAAGTAATAATGTTTTAACACATTAAAATACATTTAAAAATCGTAATTGTTCCTTGAATAAGATTTAGACTATAAATTTTAAAAACTAGTTTTGATAAATGACTAGCCAAAACCATATATTTAAGTGCGACCAAACCTAAAAAACACATCAAATTAATAATTATAATTTAATACCTATTTTAAAATTCCAAAAAAAAAATACACCGTGCAATATAAAATTTTTTGATAGTAATTGGCCACAAACTATACAAACGGGTGAAATAATGTTAGGAATAAATAAAATTGTTACATACGAGAAATCAACATTTAGTTAACCATCTAAGTATAAACGAAACATTCTCCGAAATGGAAATATATTTCATGTGTCAAAATATAGTCATAAAGTTCTATGTTTAATTATGGCTGAATTCATTTGAAACGCGATATATTAAGTATGATTAGATCCCTATTAATCGATAAACAAGCACATACAAATGAAACGCACTAGTTCTACTCTAATTAGATCCTAACTATGACTAGAATAATCTAAGCAACATAATCTAAATAAATAAATGCATATTTATGAGAACTTCGAATAACTTGAAAACTTCGAAGTGTTCATCGATTAAAACTCGGTTAACAATCAATAAAATATATCCGAGGAATTGATAAAAATAGATTTTAAATATGGCAAATTACGAAACCTTAGCACTGCAACCATCAATATAGTGCTTCGAAAACAAATAATTAGTAAATAAGAAATTCAAGTAGTGAAATAGATAAACAATTTCACAATCATAAAAATGTATGTCTAACTGTAAACGGATGGGTAAACGTATTAAATATTTCTGAATATCAAGTCATATGATGAACGATATCTAAAACAAATATATCGTCGATTATATGCAAAATACCGAGCGATAAAATAAGCACAATTTAAAATCGAAAACATCATTGAATACTAAAAAGAACGACCTTGAATAATAGATTAAAATAAATTATAAAAAAATTATAAAAAAATACTAAACAGGTAGTCGCACGGATGAGAAAACTACGACGAATCTCTTCCAGAAATAAAAAAATAACAACCTTAGTCGAAGTCGCATGATTCTCTTAAATAGACAACAATTTAAACAAAAAATATAAAAAGGATAAATTACAATTTTGTTATTCCTGGTAGTGAATATTATGAATCTGATGTATGAAATCCCACACTTATTATTAAAGAATATAATTAAATCATAATTTTTTTTTTAAATTAGTTATTAAATTTCTTATTATATGCTACGTCAAAAAAGAATGGTGAGTACTTGGCCGAAACAAATATTGGCGAAGCGCGCTGTTTATGTCACTTGAAATAATTCATGTACCACCCCAATAAATTAAATATTAATATAATATATATATGAAATATTAAACAACAATTTTGGCAATAACTGACTGATAAATCAAAAATATACTATTGCGTCATTTTAATCTAAATGAATTTAAAAAGCCAAGGTAGAAAATTCAAACTGATATTAAATTAGTCAAAATGAACCAATTCCGTATAAGTTAACATACTACAAAATTGGTGTAAAATAGATCTACCAAATACGGCGTTTATTTTGTAGACTTGGTTCATTGATTGTACAAGCGATTGAAAAATAATTAATTAAATGCGATACATACATATTGAAAATGGAACATCGCGAATGCCATATTAACAGCAATATGACACCATAGTATGACCTGTAGTTAGCTGATAAACTTTACAGGTGCGGAAAAAATTTGAAATAATAATTGTTATTTTATATATAAGATATTTTCTTTCTATAGATAAAACAGCATTAGAAATTTATAAACATTCATTTTAGAGATGTTGGAAATAGAAATATTGACGAGAACGTAAAAAAAATTTGATTTAAATAAACCGAAGCTTAGCATTTCGTATGATAGATTGATTTATTATATATTTATGTTCAGGTAGAAAAGGCACAAAAAAGCTGATGCAATTAAAAATAATCCAAGTTCTGCATCTTAGAACATTATTTAAATGAGCCATTAATTTCGAGATATAGATAAAAATAGGAACCCACATAATAACAATAAAAAATAATATCAGATGGTGATTGATAAGAATAGATGAATAATCCAAAAAATGTTGAGCTTAAATTGCAACAATAGATATTCACACTTAAAGACCCGATGGGGATATAGTTAAATTATATATTGTTATATTGGTACTTGTTAGATATGACGCCATTTATAAAATAAATATTGCAGATTTTATTAGAAATATTGTATTTGGTATCAATATCAACTTTATATAAAGCTAAAATGTCATGAAGAAACCAAACGAATAAAAATCAAAACTTACGATCACACGAAGAATGAAGTCGATCAGTTAAATTCTCAATGTTGAATAAATAGAATGTCATTAATATAATTGTTTTAGAATTTAAAATATAATATATTTGAGGTACATTTATTGGCAATGCTATGATATATGTTATTCATGAAACACAAAAATTCATAACAAACGAAAAATATGTTTTAGTAATAATTTCAGTAATATTAAATTGAACTATTACTAATTATTTATGCATTAATGGTTCCATTAGCATTTGACAAATAATGAGGACAAATGGTGTGAACAAATAATTACAAAGTTAATATAATACAAAGGAAATTATATTTAAAGATTTCTTGAAAATTGGTCAAACTACACGAATAGATGTAATCGAAAATCAAGATGAAATTCCAGTTTTAGCAGCCATCGAAACCAATATAATTTTAAGTGGACTGTAATGATGAATCATCTTACGATGGTTTTGGAACAGATTAAATTCAAATTCAATATCAAAGAAGAACAGATCAAGAATCTCGTATATTCTGCAAAAATATGATGAAAATAACTCCCAAATATCTATCATTTATAAAAAATATCGTTTGGTAATAAGTAGCCTACTCATAACGCTCTTTTGAATATTGCGCTCTTTTAAACATTACGCTCTTTTAAACATTGCGCTCTTTTAAACATTGCGCTCTTTTAAACCTTTCGCTCCGTCATTCATTGCCAAACTCTCCAGACTGAAAAAAAAAAATTGTAATATGTATTTCAAATTTTCTAGTTCCCGTTGTAATTAAATAGGATAAGAGTCAACTAAATAACTAAATAACTAAATAACTAAATAACTAAATAACTAAATAACTAAATAACTAAATAACTAAATAACTAAATAACTAAATAACTAAATAACTAAATAACTAAATAACTAAATAACTAAATAACTAAATAACTAAATAACTAAATAACTAAATAACTAAATAACTAAATAACTAAATAACTAAATAACTAAATAACTAAATAACTAAATAACTAAATAACTAAATAACTAAATAACTAAATAACTAAATAACTAAATAACTAAATAACTAAATAACTAAATAACTAAATAACTAAATAACTAAATAACTAAATAACTAAATAACTAAATAACTAAATAACTAAATAACTAAATAACTAAATAACTAAATAACTAAATAACTAAATAACTAAATAACTAAATAACTAAATAACTAAATAATGAATCTAATGGATGCAGGTACGAATGATGTTAAATTACAAGAGTTAGAAGCAAGATTGAATCCTGTGGTGCAATTGTTGGATGGGAAGAAACAACATATTGATTCGTTACGCGTTGCACTGGATAGGGGTGATAATGGGGTGTTGAGACCTCCTCCGGGTGGTGGAGTGAATTATGAAGCTGAAGTAGATTATGATAAAGACGGACAAAAAGATTTACAAATTGAGGAACAGGATCCTGAAGGTGAAGAAGATGGTATGTAAACAATTGTGTATAAGCTTCGATTGCTAGAAAAAACGATAAATTTGTATGCAAAATACAAAGTTTTCTTCTACATTTTTTTAGATGATGACGATTATGATGGACAAATGGCTGCAAGACAAAAAGATCCGGCTGTTAGAAATTAATATAATAACGCATTATATTAGTCATAACACATCGAATATAATTTATTTATTGATTAGGGTATCTGTTTCATAATTAGACTTGTTCCTCGATTTTTATTAGTGTTTTTTTTTGTTCGTGTTAACACTGCGGCTAATTTAAATTCGTATTTATTTTATAAAATGCCAAATAAATAATTTGCGTTTTCAGTATTCTGCAATATTATTTTCGCACAGTATTTATTTTAATAATTGTGATGCACTGAATCTAACAGCATTTTCCAAGCTAAAACATTTTACCATTTTGGTGTACTAACCCATAATATAATTTTGCGCACAAATGCAATAAATAAAACTTTCGTACAAAATATCGCAAATGAGTCATGAATCTATTGGTTACAATATATTGAGGGTAAACATTTCAAGTACTTCGGACAAAATAGACACAAAGTTTGTAAGGCTGAATATTTGTATTAGTGAGCTAAATATAAAGCTTTCTTCCATGCATATTAATGAAAAATAACGACATAAAATAAAAGAAAACTAACGATTTTAAAATAAAAGAGTGCAAATGCATGCTTAGGAAACCAGTTACTTGATTATTAAATGGATTATTAAATGGGCTACTTATATTTTAATTGTTCATATGTATTTTAATATGACGATTTACTGTAAGTGAAACAGAATTTTCAAGAAGAAGCACTGAATGAGTTGATATGCGATATCTAGAACAAAATTTCAACAAAAATAGCAATCACCTTATCATCAGTATAAAAAAGTATAGAAACATTAGGGAATAAGTTTTTACAAGAATGGAAGATAATTTTCAGCGGATAAATCAGCAATTACAAAACAGAAATAATGCTACAAATGAAGAGCTTTAACAAATATGTTCATTTTCCAATGATATATAAATTAAAAACATTATAGTTGCATCAAACTTCAAAACAAGGCAGTTGTGAATGATCGGTAAATTAATATTGATGATACGAATCGATTAATTTTCATACATTTAATCGAATTATATGATTCGTTATAACTTTAATCTTCACTTTGAGAGCTGTTTTGTTTGTAACTTTGAAGTATGTTAGATAAAATAGTGGATAAATGAAAGAATGACTCAAATGAGTGTATATTCAAAATTGATCAATTTGGAGTTCGGAATCCTTTGATGAGCCAAAAATCTCTGTAAGACAGGATTCGAATATGAATCAAGTAGAATGTTCATAGGAATAGTTAATTGTCTATCATTTATTTTATTCCACCAAAATCACTGCCGATTACACTTCCAAATTTTAATTGATATAACAGATATTTTTCAAAATGTATTAAAATGTATATTTCGTATATATGTAGTTATAATTGAACGATACTAAGCGAGCATTTGGTAAGCCATATTGTATTTAAATTACAGAAAAGACTACAATTAAATAATAAGAAAGAACATGCATTATTTTGCCATAGTGAAATGAGCACACGCCCATCATTTAATACGGTATAATTTTAAAACAACACATGAATTTGTTACAAACACCTGTCATTTTACAATGGTATCGTTTGTTCAGTATTCTTAATTTGCATTTATTCAAATTAAGCTACTTAAGTACTTTACATTTATGTAAGAAAGAAACATAGCTCCTTCGTTCTTTTAATTCGATATTTCATTCATATTTTAAATATGACACGAATATTGCTTAGTCCCATCTTTCAAAATACATCCAACAAAACGTTTATTTATATCCCAATACGTTGGTTCGAAATTATTGACAGAAAAAAGCACACAAACATCTTTTGTGGAGATCACTTTGATGTCACATATTACATTTTCGAAGATGAATCAATTCGCTTTCCTACTGATTAGACAGAGAAATATATGACGTATTCATAATAGAAGGGAAATGCTTGTACCACATCGTATACAGAAAATATTAATCCTAATTTGGAATTGATAACGATTACTACCTCTAAATCTACAACTGATGTCAATAGATCTACAACTGATGTCAATAGATCTACAACTGATGTCAATAGATCTACAACTGATGTCAATAGATCTACAACTGATGTCAATAGATCTACAACTGATGTCAATAGATCTACAACTGATGTCAATAGATCTACAACTGATGTCAATAGATCTACAACTGATGTCAATAGATCTACAACTGATGTCAATAGATCTACAACTGATGTCAATAGATCTACAACTGATGTCAATAGATCTACAACTGATGTCAATAGATCTACAACACTATCAAAATCGGAATATAGTTATACCCCATCGCGAGGGATCAAACGTCAGCTTCCATCATCATTATCATCCAGTACTGAACTTTAATCTGGCTCACATACACTTAGATCCCTGAAAACATCGTTTCAAAAAAACAACTGGACAATCCCAGCAGACACACAGGCACTCGACATCCATAGCATGTCTAATTTAGTTTATAAAGATTTTAACGGCAGAATGAGTGATACCGAATTATTTGTAGCGTGGTTTCCTGAAGATTCCACCATCAGGCAAAGATGTGCAAATCGCAATTTAGAACATGTAGATGATCATTTAAAAAAAAAAGTTTGTTCGCTCATCATCCTATTTCTTCGACAACTAAAAGAGGAAAAAGTTTCGGAAATCATTCAAATTTGTATGCAGAGAATGCGTGTTGAAAAGTTGATGGAAAGAATCTCGAAATTTTCTATTTGCATAGTTGACATTTTGCAACTGGATGCCTCAAATATAAAAAGTACAAAAATTCGTTAAGTAGTCGTTAGAAGTAATAATAACGAAAATAGATCAAATATTGGATCATTAATATCCATAGAATATAGAAATTAAATAAATAACGAGATATTTAATATTATTAAATTTCAAAATATATGGTGAAACAAAGACTAAAGATGAACGATATTTGTACCCAAAATATATTTAAATATGATATTTCATTGATCATATATTTTTTAATAAGTTCGGAATGTAGGAAAAATAGAACGTCAAACAAAAACATCAAATATAAAAATAAACATTGCGCAAATTATAACATAAAATTTAATTTTAAATTAATCATTTCACACATTATTCATATGAAGAGATATAATTTAAACAGTTGAAATGGTTACAAACGCCTTCCAAATTATTATCATACCCATTCACCCGAGCTACTAGAAAATCTTACACATTCATTTGCATCTCGACAATGTTTCACCATTCAACTCTACCCTATCATACTTCTTTTGTTATGTAAGCATAGATTTATACCTCTGCTTGAACACATTGAAAAACATTGTGATTCTCGAAACAGGTAAAATATACATATATTATTAAAATATTAAGAATTCAGAAGAACATTAAAGAAAAATGAGCTGGACAGTTCTTTAAATAATTAGTGTATTGATGCAATTCCTACAATGTTAAATTAGTCAACGTGAAGACCAGTGCAGAGATCAACTCAAGATGGATACGGGTGCAACATGATATTGAAAAGATATAAAAATTATTTAATTGTGGCACATATTTTTTTAAAATCAACATGTAAATATATGTGTCGACAAATATAGGAAATGCAACGAAATTAGGTATAATAGATATTTTTCAAAAAAAAAGCTAAATGTATATTTGTTATGTTCGACATAAAAAGTAATGTAAATTTAATTTAGAAACATGTGGAATTAAATATATGTACAAACATGTATTCCTTTTATTATATATCATTATAATCTTTAGTAAATTTCATCGTGTTAATAATATAAGAATTTACATTAGATACAGTATTAAAATGTAGTAATTTAAGAAATTATATAGTAAATTTCTTTCATTGGGTTTAGTCTTGGCTTTTATTCATATTGCATGACAATGAGTAGTCGTATATGTTTGGAATAAAACAATCATATATAACAAAATAAGTTATTATTACCTAGAAAACGTAATCGTAAATTGAAAAAATAATAATTTGTCATGGAATGAGTACCCTATTTCTAGAGTCGTTTATAAGTTGAAAATATATGGGCACTAAAATAAAGACATTATCGTAAAATTCAGCCCAATAAGCATAAATGTAAGAATGAAATAGTAATCAACATCACCAGTATTATATTTCTAAGCCATTTTCACTCTAAAATAAAAAAAATGTTCTACAGACACTCAAAAGTGTATAGAATATAAATATTTTACAGGTACTCCATGACAACGATTCCGAAGTATCGAATATGCATCGATCAAATGTGTAAATTTTTAAATAAAATATACCCAGCTATTAACTGAAGAGGAGGAAATGGAAATTCTATATTTGTATATATATACAATGTGATAATCTAAATGAAAATGAGATCATTTCCAAAAGATCCTGAAAATTAAATCAATCTAAGAATGTGTTTGCGTGAGACTAACTTAATTTGTATTTCAGATAATCGAAAATATTTGAAATTTTATTTCAAATATATTTTTCGTTAGTAATTTTACGTTGCGAACAATTAACCATAAGAGAATGGATATATGGAATAAGATTAATTTCTTAGGTAATGTGCCCACCCAAAGATTAAATTCCAGTGAAAATTTTATTTTGTGTTAGGAATAAAAATACCAATTTTAGGATTTAAGTTGAAGATAATCCTTGCAACTATTAGTTTTTTATATTAATAAAATTCAGACAGATTTTTTTAAAATTTAAATCAATTGAATTTTTGGTATCGCATATTTAATATAAATTATTCATAGTAAATAAAGATTTACTGCTAACAAATATACAATTTAATTACATCAAAAATATATTTCTACGTCTACTTATAATAATACATTTTATCGATGTCAAAATTTCAAATAACAAAATCCTATTAAATTAAAAACCATTAGGATACGAAATCTACCGAAAAATTTATATTACGAATAAAGACGAATAATAATTATTGGTGATTATTTTCAATTACTAATTTCGGCAAAAAAAAAAAAAGAAATTACACATTAGCAATAATATTGTGTTACCTTTTAAATTATAACTAAATTTAACTGTGAAATTCCTTCAAACAAGATTGAGCACCCGTACAAAAAGAAGAAATTCATCTTGTATCAAATTTAATATACTCCAATATGCAATCACAAAGAAAACTCGGATAAGGCAATGTTTTCAGCAATAGATAAAATTTAATTTTGAAAAAAAATCAACTAGGAATATCCAGAACAGATATAGAAGTTTTTTGTTTAAAATTGACAACATATATTCTCGTTATATCAGATTATGCATGATCACTTTTATAGACTGAAGCTTTAAAGTCCATTACTAATTTTTTTATAGTCAAGAAATGAAAATTCAATATAAAGCACTTAGCAAGCGAAATAAGCACGGAATTAAATACAACTGGCGACGCAATGTTGAAATGTCAGTACCTATCTGGTAGAAGATCACTTCCTGGAACTGGCCGCGTAAGCATGATTGTATTATGATTGTTAAACTCGGTGTACAATGTATTTAATTTGTAAATTAAATATAAACAACATTCGCATATCTAAAATTAAAAAACAAATATGAAAGTTACAGTTCGAAGAAATCGAGCAAACCCCCAACATCAACAGATTTAAAATTCAGAATTAATTGCCGCAACAAAAGAAAATATTGCTACTTCAACGTTTTTGGTCTCTTCAAATATGAGTCCCACAACTAATTTTCTAAATAGCTGCTGCTATCGAGATTATTTTATTAAAATTATATATTGTCCTAATACATAAATATATACAATTTCACAGCGACAATAATTAAAAAAATATATAATTTCTTAATTAATACACAAGTTTAAATATTTGGTGGACGAAAATATATTAAACAATAACTGGATGAATCGGGTGATTTTTGGGCAAAAAATGGCAATGTGTTCCGTCAACACAACCAATTACACCAGGAGAGTTAAGACGATACGTAAATCTTCAAAAAAAATTGCATTTTGCACAGTCAGTTTCAAATATGATAGTTGCGAATGGGATATTATAAATTATATTTATGTAGGTGTAGAAGTTGACAAAAATTGAAATCAGTCAAAAAAACTTCAGATAGTTATCGCTAGCGCATAATTACAAAGTTGTTAAAATTAAAATAAAAAGATGTTATTTATTTGAAATAAGTTAATAAAATATATAATATATATAAAGAATCCAAAATATCTGCATATTCCGATTGAAAAAGTTGATAATTTTTTGATGCCCTTAGGCAGATCGTAATACAAAAAAATATATTTTCCAACAGATTAAGAAAATAAGATCAATAACGAGGTAAGAGATTCTTGTTGTACCAATAAATTAAAATCGATTTAACGTGACATCGCTATTTGTTTATAATAATATTTGAACTAGTTGAATATAGCATAATAAAAATTAAAAGTTTTGGTTAACGACATAAAATGGCAATAATGGTTCAAATTTTTTAGGCTGGAATCCCAAGAAAAATGTCACCTAATTCCAGACACGATTCTGAAAAAGATAAAAAGTTTACGATTTTTTTGTCCGAAAGCAAATTTTATCACCATCTCGACGAAACAAAAAGTCGAACCAACAACTATGCAAGTCAAACAGTCAAAAGTTTATAAATAAGCAAACAAATATGAATTTAATATTTAATACGTATAGCATAAATATATAAAAGAATACCCTTGATTAAATTGAGCATTATTGTATTTTGGTTGCATTCCACCCTTCCTTGCAAACATAAACACATGTATGTATATATTCCTTGTATTATATAAATAAAAACATGTATAGTGCAGATTATCTAAAGTTATTTAATGAAGAGATTGAGTGCTCGCAATAAGAAATCGCTTACGAAACTCACTGACAATGAGTGTATACGTCTTTGAAATAGACAAATTAATAACGCCTGCTCAGCAACCAAATCAGATAGAATTGAAACAGAACTATACTTCTAAGAATTAAGTTGTATGTTCTCATATATCTGCAAATAATAGCCAGCATTCATTTATAATTTATACTAAATTTGCCAAATAAAGTCCACATTAATTTAATCATTTTAAATTGCCTGAAGACAAAACCGGAGAATTAAAATATCCGCTCCAAGAATTAGAAAAATCAAAGAATGAACACTTTTCCGCTCAATGGAAAGTTACTGAAATAGTAGTCATATCTGGACCAGGCAAAGAAGCGAAGACCAATTAGTCTACCGTCAATTACCTCCGAATTATTCGAAAACATTTGCTGAGACGAACCAAAGTAATTTTGATTAAAAAAAAACATACATTGCACTTTTCGACGCCAACCAAGATTTGATAAAATTTGGCTTTGCTCTCCAATAAACCATCAAAAATAAATAGTCATCCCATTTATCGAACAAATACTTTGAAATCACATAAAATAACAATACCGAAATTCACGGCTAATACGACCATGTAATAGTTGTAAATTCAAAAAAAAAACGCTTCAGAGCAGCTACAAGAGAACCTCTGCCCAGTCCATGACAGGTGCCAGAAGTAGAGATACAATTAAATCCGACCCAATTAGCTCATGCGGCAGTTATATTAAATAGATAAATAAGCTCAGCTGCCAATATCAATTCCACAGGCTAACTCCACCTCGAGGAATACCTCGGCAAGGCACTCGATCAACGATTAACCTGGCGGAACGACTATTAGAACACATCTATGTTCGAAGAGAAAATGTTGGGGCACAGGCATAAAAATGATAAATGTCGATGGAATAATGTTGAAGTTGAATAAAATTTTCCTTAAACCCATTTAGACGTCCGAGATCCAATAGTGAGATATATGAAGCTAGTAAATCTTCCACTATTTCACCATGACTTGAAGATGACAACAGCAAAAGAAGAAAATACCAACAAGATTGCAAAACCACCCAAACACACTTAATGTGATTCTTCAGAATCTACAGGCCTAAAATCTACAGACCCAAACATTCCTATATGAAATATAACAATGTATTCCATATAATATAAACATGAAACCTTTAAATAAACTATTATGAATTTAAACTGAGTTTAAGCTACGATTACAGATGACCTGCCACCATTGCTAGTATTGTATCTAATTCAGAATTGAAAAAGTATATTTAATTCGGTATTACAGTGCAGTCAAAAAAATGAGATTCAAATCGTAGTAGATATAAATAAGTGTAACAGTCGATTCATTCCATTAGGAACAGCCCATAAATCTAAAACAATATACAAAACAACCCAACCGACAATCAATCCATTGTAAGTCAACAATGTATCAAACAATTCCAAATTTATTTCATTTGATATTGACGGTGAAAGAGATCAATGTATTACAAGTTAAATAAATAAAATATATGAGGCCAATTGTTATATAACAATTAAAACGATTGCTAATATTCCATCACTTCTTCGCACATGTAGCAAGAAAAAAACGAAGCAAAATCAAAGTTAAAACAAGAATTTGTCAACTGGTTCAAGATGAGATACAAGTGATGGACAAATTCAAAATTTCATAATTTGTTCAAAGAATTAAAATAATAAAAGTTACTCTTATTGAAGACTGATATTTTATTCAAAATAAATTATTCGAAATCCATTAAATAAAAGAAAAATTGTTCAACTGTATTAACTCAGAACTGTATTGTCAGGATATTTTCAATTTATTCTAAGTCCAGGTATATTCGAATCAGAGAATGAAGTACATAAATCGAAATAAAACAATAGATGTATCAACAAATAAACATTCATGAAACCAAATGAGAAACAATTGGCCAGAAAAAAAAACATAACCAAATCGACAAGAAAAACAAAATTAAATCATTGAAGCACAAGAGCAACGTATTTGGCACAAATAGAAATACAACGCAAATCAGAGAGAAAACAAGCAAAACGCCAAACAAATCATACAGATGTAAAAGAATAACAGAAATAAATCACAACCGATTAAAATATAGAAAGGCATGTTGCCTTTCAGAGGAAAGTAAACCCAATCGAGACTGCAGCAAAAGTGGCAGAAAAACAAAGATTGATAATTAAATTATCAAAAACCAACAGGTAAATCAATGATACTAATCGAAAAACACCAGAAATCAACGAAATAATACTTAGAATTGACAAATTGATTGAAAATTTAGCCAAATAATAAGTATAGCGCAGAGCGCCAACCGACACGACCAGACCGCAAGAGAGACGAGACTCGAATGAACGTGCTTACGGCCAGCTATACAGTGCTTGGCATGGAAGCGCAGCGAAGTGGAAGGCACTATCAGCGCAGTTCTACTTGCGCAGTGGTATTTGGCAAGCAGATAGGGAGCACCCAGCCAATCATAACTAAGATTCACGCACATGTCCTTATATGCTTATCTAGATTTGTCAAAAAACAAGAACCAGGGGTGTATCAGCCCGAAATTATAATACTAATATTGATTTAAAATTTAATTTTGTATAACTATTGTTGAAAATACGAATACTTTATTGAATTCATTGTGTATTAAATTCAACAATAAAGGCATTTTTAATAGATACATGATTCTCTTTGTGTAAAAACTGAATTTTGTTACAATTTTTTTTTAAATATATCTTAAATATCATGTTTTTAAATTTTATTTCTATTTATTTATATTATTAAATCTAAATTTATATCACATTCTTCATTGAATTAATTTGCCGAGGTGTTTCTAGTATTTGTAATTGTATATTGTAAAATATCAATAGTAATTTTTTCTCTGAACTATTAACTACTAAAAATAATTATAAATATGCATAAATTAAACACTATCATCGAAGACATAATGTGATTTTTTTTCGGAAGAGTTAAATAATTGTAAATCATATGACATTTAATAAATTTTGTCAAATATTTAGGATACTGTTTTAAACTTTGTAGTATTTTTATATATTTTTATTCAACAATAAATAATCAAATGTTTACAGTATTTTTTATTTATTAACGGCTTGTAAATCTTTTAATGGACATATGTACATTTAATAAATTCCGAAAAGTAAATACTTGTTTATTTATTTAGAAAAATTGTCACCCAATAAATGATTTTTCATTAAAATAATATCTAATCAGCGATTGCTTGCATTGTTAGATTTTGATTAGCATTTTCGACGTTTTTCTAAATAATCGCGTTATAAATGTATAGTACCCAAGTTTATGTAAAAATATGAGCGTTTTTAATTAGGTGAGTGGTTAATTATTTAAAAAGTTTTATTATTATTAAAGTAAAGGTGTATAAATTTTTTTCGGAAGAGTTAAATAATTGTAAATAATATGACATTTAATAAATCTTGTCAAATATTTATGATACTGTTTTAAACTTTGTAGTATTTTTGTATATTCTTATTCAACAATAAATAATCACATATTTACAGTATGTTTTATTTATTAACGGCTTGTAAATTTTTTAATGGACATACATTTAATAAATTCCGAAAAGTAAATACTTATTTATTTATTTAGGAAAATTGTCACTCATTAAATGAATTTTCATTAAAATAATGTCTAATCAGCGGTTGCTTGCATTGTTAGATTTTGATAAGCATTTTCGATGTTTTTCCAAATAATCGCGTTATAAATTTATATCTAAGTTGATGTAAAAATATGGGCGTTTTTCATTAGGTGAGTGATTAATTATTTAAAAAGTTTTATTATTATAAAAGTAAAGGTGTCACATTAGTAATAAATGGAAAATGTTATAAAATATATTATTATAAAATAATATTGACATTAAAATATATTATGTTTTGGGAAAAGTGACTCATTTATATTTAAAACGCAATTTATTTCAAACAACAATCTTATTTCAATGACGTACCATCTTCAACAAATATATTTTGATCATCACCTAAAGAGTGTACGACCATTTAATCATCACAAGTAATGCTTTGTCAACTAATGCATTAATATATAATTTAGCAGACAACAATGTTCCATTAGTTAAATTAGCAAACATTTTGAATATTTTTTTAATATCTACACAATTTCAAAAGTGCATTCGTTTGAAGTTATTTGGTCGTATACAATGTTGCATAATCAAAATATATATTGGACATTTAATTCGTTATATGTTTTGGGGAAATTAACTGGTGTGGTGCCATTTCTAACAATAAATGGAACAACTTCGAACAAACAAAAATTTTATTACATAATACAAATTTTATACACTTTTATAATCACATTTTTTTGTATATACAATATAATTGCATCGACAGTACAGTCTAAAATTGACATCGGCATAATTTATTATATGAATGTTCAAATATTTATTACGATAACGTTTACACAAAACTATATTTTTGGCCGTTATCAATCAAAAGTAATATCGGAATGTTTACAAAGCCTTCAAGTCGTGTTTAGTAGCATTGCAAACTTAAATGTTATTATAAATTATAATGATATAAAAAATAAAGCCAACTGGTTATTATTGTTTAAAATTATTTTAGTTATTTTAGTAAATTTGTCGAATTTTTCACCTATATATGATGATAATTTAGGATATACTGCTACGTTATTTACCGCGACAACATTAACGGATACTGTCTTAGATTGTCATTTATTTTTCTTACTTTACAATCTCAAAATTGCTTATTTAGAAATAAATAATAAGTTAATAGATCTGCGACATGATGTTATCACACCAGTAAAAATTGTTTTGAAAGTGTTAATGAGTATTTACGGCCAATGCTGTGAAATAGGACTATCCATAAATCGAATATTTAATCTTTTCATTATATTCAAATTATTGAATACATTTTTCTATATGGTGTATATGATTTATACGATTGCTTCATTGGATCAAGCGACTGTTCAGGTTTTAAATATTGTGTCGATAATGATATGGATTTTATATATTATAGCAGGACCACTTTTACTGGGTTATCACTTTGAAATTGGAGTTTCTGAAGTAAGTTACAAGTGCACATACGAAAGCTTAATATAAACCGATAAGAGAATGAGATTTTTATTGCTGTTTAGTTTTA
Organism: Nebria brevicollis; assembly: GCA_944738965.1. Lineage (NCBI taxonomy): Eukaryota > Metazoa > Arthropoda > Insecta > Coleoptera > Carabidae > Nebria > Nebria brevicollis. The sequence continues at coordinate 6,385,668 of OX122909.1, read as the reverse complement.
CTTTCTTAAACAAATATACATGCTATGTGTATGTATATTATTAATTGATTGTGTGGTTGGCACTTGGTGGAACATATTTAATTATAATAATAAATAAAACACTTGGTAATATCCACGAATAATTATTTTATTTAACAATCGACACGTTTCGACTCTATAGTCATCATCAGGTAATCAGTGTTACAAAGGTTCTTCACAGACATTGTTGTGAAGAACCTTTGTAACACTGATTACCTGATGATGACTGTAGAGTCGAAACGCGTCGATTGTTAAATAAAATAATTATTCCTGTAAATTACCAAGTGTTTTATTTATTATTATAATACATATGTACATACATATATATAATATAAAACCTTAAATACACACACACACACACACAAACACACACACACACACACACACACACACACACACACACAGAGAGAGAGAGAGAGAGAGAGAGAGAGACAGAGTGAGAGAATGAGAAAAATACGCCATGAGAATGGCCAAAAAAAAATTATAAACGATAAATATGTGATATGAATTTTTTGTGATGGACGTAACTTACAAAGAAATTGAATTATTCATCTAACACATACACACACACACTCACAGAAAGATGTCAATTCAATAAGATAAAATATCTGCAGTATCATGCACCGAACTTTCTTATATGTACGCTTTTGGGTTCAATCACATCCTATTTTAATTTTTTTTCTAATTTATAATATTTGTTCTAACCTTTGGAACACTTTTACAATATATTTCTTAGAATAAATATAAAATGTCAAACTTCAAATTATTTAAGTCTATGTAGTTTTTTTTTTTTATTAACTATTGACAGGCGCAGATGATACGATTTATGTAAAAATAAATATAATAAGAAGAAATTTCAAGAGCCATTTTCTTGTTTCCGGTAGCGTTTAGGAAAAAAAGTTTCAAATAAAAGTAAAAGTACTGTAACAAGTTTTCTGTAACTGTAACTATGTTTGAGTAATTGCAGAAACCGCAAAAAATAACTAGAGTAAACATGCACTTCCGGTCGGAATATTGTTTTCAAAAATAGAAGGTGCACACCCCAGGCATATGTAAATCTTTAGTTTAAAGTTTCATAATTTTAGCTTCAACCGTTTAGGCTATAGAGAACTTACACACAGTCACACACACACATACACATACGCACAGACAGACGTCATTCCAAAAATAGTCGGAATCGATTCAGAGAAGGTCAAAAAGTATATTTCCGTTAAAATCTCGAGTTCGACATTTTTCATGATTACAATACTTACTTATACTGCGTATAAGAAAGTAAAAAGTAAAAATAGAGAACATGTATAATTGTAATTTTAAATATTAAAAAAAAAATGGAAATAAGAAATATATTTGTTAGTTCAACAATTCTGTTTTGATTTTCTTTTGTTTCAGTCCAACAAAACCTGCAATTTGATGAATTCAATGCGACACATTGATCAAGCTGCTACCGCTAAAGTAATTTGTGTACTAATAAAACAAACACGTAATTATATAAAACAAATTTACTATGTTTCAGATTGAAACCTATGTTCTTCATCTACATTTTATTAAGCTAAAATTTACTGTTTTTGGTTTATTTCCAATAAACTTTAAATTCATTTATTCCGTAAGTTATTTTGTTTATAATTTTATTATTACAACCTTTTACATTTTTGTCTTTAAAATATGATATTTTTTCCTTCTGGTTTCAGTTACTAGGCGCTATATCTACATATTTTGTCGTCTTGATCCAATTGCAAAAAGCGTAAACTATTATAAATTACTAATTTTTTCATTCCTATTTGTTGACTAAATGTATAAATCGTATGATCTAAGGCAATGTAACTGAATATGTTTAAGCAATTCAAATATAGCGAATATTTATATTAGTTTGAGTATGCTCTTATTTCAAATTATCAACTTTTGAGACTTGTGTGTGTGTGTGTGTGTGGGTGTGTGCACAGCCTAAACAGACATGGAATATTTGACGGAAAAAATTGTGAAACTTTAAACATATGATTTGTTTGAGATTGTAGCAGTATGCTATCACATTTTAAAATAAATTCATCATAAATGTATTGAAACAGTTTTAAAGTAAATGTTGATAATTTATTAATTTGTATAATACTTTTATTTTAACGGAAAGACTCCAAATGGATGTTTAAATCATGTCTTATGATTGTAAAGCCAATTCAAGACATTGCAAAACAATTCTTATCTTCAATTCGAACTCCATTAACGAAGTCAACTTGCAGATGTTAAATCATCTCTTGCAGTTCTTTGTTTACTCGATTTTGCTGTAATGTTTGTGCCTCTACTTGATCTCTTACTATTGTGGCAAGATTTTGTTGCGCACCATCATCATGAATATCTTTTTTGAATTTCTTGAAATCGTCCAAATCAAAGTCGAGCCATGTCTCTTCTTTGATTTTAAAGCCTGGCTTCGAATATACTACTACAGTAGTAGATTTATCGAACAAACAAACGACCACAATACAAAATAATATGTTACACATTTTAAATTTTAAATATATTTTATTGAAATTGGAGTATAACCTTCGTAGTACATATATACATTTTAATTTAAATTTCTTATAATTTTATGGAAACAAAGATTGAATATATTTTTGTTGTTGATAACTTATTTCGTAAGGATTGAAACAGATAAAACCAGGACAAATTTTTGGATAGCTGGTCGTAGATCGTTTGGCCACTTTTTTACAAGGTTTTGTAAAACAATTCATATCTTCAATTCGAACTCCATCAACAAAGTCAACCTGCATCTGTGAAATCATCTCTTGCAGTTCTTGGCTTACTCCATTTTGCTGTAATGTTTGTTCCGCTACTTGATCTTTTACTATTGTAGCAGGATTTTGTTCCACTCCTTCATCATGTATATCTCTTTTGGATTTTTTTAAAAAGTCCAAATTAAAGTCGAACCATGGCCCTACTTTGATATCGAGACCTGGCTTCGGATGTGCTTCTACAGTTGTAGATTTATCGAATAGACAAACGAGTAATACGGCTAACACACAAAATAATATATTACGCATTTTGATTTTTAAATATTATTTATGGAAACCGAAGTATAACTTTCGTACTAGTTCAAAAGTAACTGTGCTTGTTCGATTGAATAGGCTTCTTTATATACCAAATTATTATTAAGTGAGTACGTGTTGCACGAAGTACAACTCTAGAAATAAAATAATTTATCTCATCCAAAAGATAAATGAATGATGGTGTAATTAAGGCAATTGTTATATTTGTATATAACTTAAGCAATTAGGAAATGACGAAAGAGTAATGATAAAATATTATTGAAAACAAAACTAGTTTGCACAACGCAGATACATCAAAATCCTGAATTTCATTCTCCTTACATTCCTAGTCTAACATATCATCAATTTGAAAATCGATATATAATAAATGTTTATCTCTTTTTAAAATATTGGATTAGCATCACACTACAAGGGCTATCTCCGCCCATTAATTAATCCATTTTTAGAAATATAGAGTCAGCAGGCTTGAGTATGTAAAATTAATATTTACTTCACTTCCACTAGTTACATTCTTATACGCGTAGAAATGCGCAATTTTAATAACTCTTAAATATGTCTTTCGTTTGTTTTAGTGTGTACTAAAATGCATCTTGCATACTCAATAACACTCGTTATCGGAAATGGAAGATACAAAATAGATCATTGAACAGAAAACCACGTCATATTATGGTTACTTTGACAACGTTTTTCATTCGTTTCGAATTATAAACGCATTACTTATGAACCATATATCGAGGACTGTTACCCAAAATATCACAATATAATGATCTGGCGGTCAAATTTTATTTATGTTTATAAACATATGATTCTCAATATAAATCATAACACAAAATGAAGCATCTCAGTTACAAGTGAGTGACTTGACACAGCTTAGTGAATTGCCTATTTTTAATTCAGCATTTTAAATTAAATTGGTATGTTTTTATTTATATTATACTAATATTTTAAGTACATATATGCTTTAAGTTCTGTTCTATGTCAACTTAGACTCAGCCTTAAGGTTTACAAATTAAATTTCATTATAATAATGAAAGTTGCCCAAATATGTTTAAACTAATTTATAAATTTGTAGGGAATTCTATACCAAAATGAACATTTACATATATTTTTCTGTATTTGTAATCGTCTATCAATTGACTCCACTCGCAGCAGTTCGACTATCTGAAGATACAGGATACGACAAAGCCCATTCGCTATCTAAGTCGCGAAGAGGATTAATATTCTGGGATTTCCTGTTACCGATTAAACCAAATCAATCTCAAATTGTGTCAAAACGATCATATAATATAAATAAAGATGCTGCTATTCCTAATCTCGGAAAATCATCTGGTGATAGCTTCATATCACAATCGCGATCAAAAAGAGATGTAGCAATGGAATTATTAAAAGGAGTTGGTAAAGTAATAGGTCAAGTAGGATGGCATCAAGCTACCAAGAACATTGACCCGGAGAAATTGCTGACCGATACTGTGGAGTATGTCGATAAATTGAACATACATCCTTATTACAGATCAGGCTATATGTATGCTTCCTTCCTGCCTTTAGTAAAGTAATAATATCTATCATGATAGATACACCTGATTCTACAGCTTTGGCAATCAATTAAAAGAAATATCTACAGTGCTGTGCACTGCACATTTTCTTAAGTATAAGTCTTTAGATAGGAAGGATATTAAGATAATATATGTGTGTGTATTTAATATATTTATAAAATAAAAATGTGCGACATATAAAATATCTTTCATTTGTTTAGTAATTATTTTATTGTCAGTACAATTGCTTCGTTGATATTGTAAAAAAACGTAAAAAATTACTGAAGTAAACAAGCACTTCCATTATGAATCATCGAAAATAGGAGGTTTTTTTAACAGACATATAAAAAGTTTACCTTCAATCCCTTATATACTGTACACGCTTCTTATTTTTGAAAAGAATATTCAATCCGGAAGTGCTTTTTTACCGAAACGTCTGCACTTTAGTAAGCTGCAATGGGATTCTCATATTTGAATGATTGATGTAAATAACTATTAAATGTATATTGTGTAACAGCGTGCATCTTATTTACTCAATAACATTCGTTATCAGAAATTGTTGATACAAACAGTAAGCCACGTAATATTATAATTACTTTGACGTGGTTTGTCATTCTTTTTTAATTATATATACCATAGTTGTTTACTATATAACTACGGGTGTTACAAATATCACAATACAATGATCTAGCGGTCAAATTTTATCTCTGCTTCTAAAAATATGATTCTCCATACAAATCGTAGCATAAAAAATAAAAAGAAGCATATGAGTTACAAGTGAGTAACTTCACACTGCATAGTGAATTGCCTAATTTTTATTCAGCAGTTAGAATTCATGAACATTTATTTTAAATTGGTATGTCATTATTTATATTTATAATATAATATTATTAGTATATACTTAAAGTAACTTATAAATTTTCAGAGATATCTATAGCAAAATGAACATTTACATATATTTTTCGGTATTTGTAATCGTCCATCAATTGACTCCATTGGTAGCAGTTCGACTATCTGAAGATATAGGATACGAAAAAGCTCATTTGCTATCTAGGTCGCAAAGAGGAGTCTCGGATTACTTGAAATTACATCAACCTCAATTTTTGTCAAAACCTCTGACTACGTCTTGCTTCGGAAAACCGTTGGAAAGCCCATATGGTGATTACTTTATGTCACATTCGCGATTTAAGAGAGATGTAGCAATGGAATTATTAAAAGGAGTTGGTAAAGTAATAGGTAAAGTAGGATGGCATCAAGCTACCAAGAACATTGACAAGGATAAATTGCTGGAGTATATCGAAGCAATTCCCACGCATCCTTATTACGTGCCAGCCTATTCGTTTAATCCGTACCTTGCTTTGGGAAAGTAATAAAATCTATCAAGATAGATACACTTGCTTCTACAGCTTTGGCAATCAATTAAAAAGAAATATCTGCAGTGCCGTGCACTGCACAATTTTATAAGTATAAGTGTTTAGATAGGAAGGATACTAAGATAATATGTGTTTGTTATTATTAATATATATATATATATATATATATATATATATATATATATATATATATATATATATATATATATATATATATATATATATACATATATATATATATATATATATATATATATATATATATATATATATATATATATATATATATATATATAAAATAAAAATGTGTGTAATATAAAATATCTTTCATTTGTATAATAATTATTTTATTGTAAGTACAACTGCTTCGTTGATATTGTAAAAAAACGTAAGAAATGACTGAAGTAAACAAGCACTTCCATTTTGAATCATCAAAAATAAAAGGTTTTCTTAAAGGACATATAAAAACCCTAAGCTTAAAGTTTCATAATTATACGTTCAATTCCTTATAGACTGTACGTACTGACTATTTTTGAAAAGGATATTCAAACCGGAAGTGCTTTTTTACCGAAACGTCTGCACTTCGGTAAGCTGCAATGGGATTCTGATATTTGAATGATTGATGTAAATAACTATTAAATGTATATTGTGTAATACCGTGCATCCTATTTACTCAATAACACTCGTTATCAGAAATGGATACGTTTATGATTAAAGTCTCAGAACAGTAAGCCACATCATATTATTACTTTGACGTGGTTTGTCATTATTTTCGAATTATATACACCATAGTTGTTTACCATATAACCACGGGTGTTACAAATATCACAATACAATGATCTGGCGGTCAAATTTTATCTCTACTTATAAAAATATGATTCTCAATATAAATCATTACACAAAAAGAAGCATATCAGTTACAAGTGAGTATCTTAACACTGCTTAGTGAATTGTTTATTTTTATTCAATAGTTAGGATACATGAAAATTTACTTTAAGATGGTATGTTTTTATTTACAATATACTTATATTTTTCGTGCGTATATATTTCAGGTTCTATGTCCGCTTACACTAATTAAATATCAACATATTATTGAAAGTTGTCTAAATATGTTTAAGCTAACATTAAATATTTTCAGAGAATTTTATAGCAAAATGAACATTTATACATATTTTTCGGTGTTCGTAATCGCATATCAATTGACTCCACTAGCAGCATTTGGATTTTTTGAAGATATAGGAGACGAAAATGCACAATTACAATCTCGGTCAAGGAGAGGATTAATATTTTGGGATTTTTTGATACCAATCAATCATTCTCAAAATGTGTTGAAACAATCATATGATATTAATAAAGCTGCTGATGTTTCTAGATTCGGAAAATTACTGCAAAGTCCTACTGGTGATAGCTTTATATTAGAATCACGAGTAAAAAGAGATATACCAGCTGAATTAGTAAAAGGAGTTGGTAAAGTAATAGGTAAAGTAGCATGGCATCAAGCTACCAAGAATATTGATACCGATAAATTGCTGACCGATACTGCGGTTTATATCAAAAATATGGACATACGACCTTATTACGAGACAGATCCTTCGTATAATCCATACATTGGTTTATCAGGATAAATACGCCAGTTACAACAGTTTTGGACATCACTTAAAAGAGATATATGCAATATCTGGTACTGAATTTGCGTATTTTGTTTAGATATTAGATAATGTGTGTGTATATAAATTTATCATTTTAACAAATAAAGTTTTGCGAAATATAAATATCCTTCAGTTTTACTTTCTTATACGAAGTTTTGACCTTAACTGAATCGATTCCAACTGTTTTTGGAATGACTTCTATCTGTTTGAGTGTGTGTGTGTGTGTGTGTGTGTGTGTGTGTGTGTGTGTGTGTGTGTGTGTGTGTGTGTGTGTGTGTGGCTGTGTGTGAGAGCTCTACAGCCCAAACGGCTGAAGGGAAAATTATAAAATTTTAAACTTAAGATTTTTATGTTCCTGGCAAGAAAACTTTTTATTTTTGAAGAAAATATACAAACCAGAAGTGCCTGTTTACTCTTGTCATCTTTTGTGGTTTCTGCAATTAAACAAAAGTAGTTTTACTTACAGACAAATTGTAAGGATAAAAATTAAAGTTATTAATATCTTGCATATCTTTTGTTTTACAAATTTTCTAAAAAAAGGTACCGGACACAAGAAAATGGCTATTGAAATTTGTTCTTATTATACTTATTTTCGCATAAATCGTATCTACTGTGCCTGTCGATTGTTTAATAGAAAATCAAAAAAATTAAATTATTTGGAGTTTGACATTTAATATTATAAATAGAAAAATAGTCTAAATATGACCTAACCGAAATGCGTATAAGATAGTTCAGTGCATGACACTGCAGATGTTTATTGTAGCTATTTTATTGTAAGTATAACAGCTTCGGTAATATTGCAAAAAACGCAAAAAATGATTGAAGTAAACAAGCATTTCTGTGATGAATATTTATACATACATTCCAAAAAGCGTAAACAATTATAAATTATTAATTTTTTTTCAACACTATTCGTTGACTAAAATGTATAAATCTTATGATCCATGGCAATGTAACCGTATATTTTTAAACAATTCAAATATAAAGAATATTTATATTAGTTTGAGCATGTAACTATCTCAAATAAACAAATTTTGAGCCTGTGTTTATTTGTGTGTGTGCTGTGGGGGTGGGAGATTCTAAATATAAATCATAACACAAAAAGTAGCATCAAGATCAATTTTATTATTAATAAATTAGTGTATTTTATATACGTATAAACAATTTTTTTATTTAGTTTTATTAATTATGTAACAACGTATATTAATTATCATTAATGAGATACAATAAATGATTATTTATAGTAATTCAACTTCGTATGTATGGTGATGGATAAAAAGATGGTAGCTGCCCTCCGTCAGAAGGACGGTAATTCTCTACAAAATATTGGATAGCATCTTCTGTGCATCCCTCTTTGTCCAAGCATTTATTAATTTGATGAGATGCTATGTCCGCTCCTATTGTAACAAGTCCTCCAAGGATTATTAATCCAGCACCTCGTTTGGAACGCATTTGACTCATCATTATGTTATTCTTAGCATTATTCTCCATGATAATGGCAGTATCTTTTTGATCACGAAGAGCTTCATTCGGTCGTATTGAAATAGTATGTGTGTGTTCTGGAAAGTCTTCTTGATCTGGTGAATTTTGCGTTAAATTATTATTTGAAGTATTTTGGAAATAAGAATCTTCTTTCTTGGTATCATGTGCTAATAGTTCGTCGATATTGGTTAGGCTTGGAATCCCATTAGATAATTTAGTTGTTGAAATAAGTGGAATAGTTGCAGTGGGTATTGCTTCAAGATATGCAATTTGGTAGATGACGAAACAAATAAGAAATTTATTCATTCTAATTAAGAATTATCTGCAAATAAAGCAGTATTTAGTAATATGATGGCAGACATGAAACGATTCGTCTCACACTACATTATTTCCAAAATATAATATAATAAACATAAATACATACATACATAGCGATACTTACTTATATACATATTTAAAGATTATGTAATTTTGTCAACTTATTCACAACTCATGTTAAGAAAGTTGGATTTCTGGATTTTATAGATGTAACATATTGTATTTTGAACGCCACATCATTGTTGATATGTAAAAATCAATGTATACGATAATTAATAATAATACAATTTTACAATATGTTTTACATTCTTAAACGTTATAAAAATGCGTTTGTCTGTCTCTGTATGTGTACCAATATGTCAAAAGCTAGTAAAGAAATTAATGACAGATTTCTTTCTTTCAAAATTTTTTTTTTCTTCATTTGTGGTTAATAGAAAAGGTATTACACTGCTGATTTTTAAATTGATGGTAGGTTAGATTAGGAATGTAGGTATTATACTATTATTATAAATAGGTATTATACGGCAATCGCGATCAAAAAGAGATGTAGCAATGGAATTATTAAAAGGAGTTGGTAAAGTAATAGGTCAAGTAGGATGGCATCAAGCTACCAAGAACATTGACCCGGAGAAATTGCTGACCGATACTGTGGAGTATGTCGATAAATTGAACATACATCCTTATTACAGATCAGGCTATATGTATGCTTCCTTCCTGCCTTTAGTAAAGTAATAAAATCTATCAGGATAGATACACTTGATTCTACAGCTTTGGGAATCACTTAAAAGAAATATCTGCAGTGCTGTACACTGAACATTTTCTTAAGTATGTCTTTAGATAGGAAGAATATTAAGATAATATATGTGTGTGTATTTAATATATTTATAAAATAAAAATGTGCGAAATATAAATATCTTTCATTTGTATAGTAACTATTTTATTGTAAGTACAACTGCTTCGTTGATATTATAAAAAAACGTAAAAAATGACTGAAGTAAACAAGCACTTCCATTTTGAATCATCAAATAGACATCAATAAACATATAAAAACCCTAAGCTTAAAGTTTCATAATTTTACCATCAATTCTTTATAGACTGTATATACTTTCTATTTTTGAAAAGGATATTCAAACCGGAAGTGCTTTTTTACCGAAACGTCTGCACTTTAGTAAGCTGCAATGGGATTCTCATATTTGAATGATTGATGTAAATAACTATTAAATGTATATTGTGTAACAGCGTGCATCTTATTTACTCAATAACATTCGTTATCAGAAATTGTTGATACATTTATGATTAAAGTCACAAACAGTAAGCCACGTAATATTATAATTACTTTGACGTGGTTTGTCATTCTTTTTTAATTATATATACCATAGTTGTTTACTATATAACCACGGGTGTTACAAATATCACAATACAATGATCTAGCGGTCAAATTTTATCTCTGCTTATAAAAATATGATTCTCCATACAAATCATAGCATAAAAAATAAAAAGCAGCATATCAGTTACAAGTGAGTAACTTAACACTACTTAGTGAATTGCCTAATTTTTATTCAGCAGCTAGGATACATGATTTATTTTAAATTGGTATGTTATTATTTATATTTATAATATAATATTATTAGTTTATGCTTCAAGTAACTTATACATTTTCAGAGAAATCTATAGCAAAATGAACATTTACATATATTTTTCGGTATTTGTAATCGTCTATCAATTAACTCCACTGGCAGCAGTTCGACTATCTGAAGATATAGGATACGAAAAAGCTCGTTTGCTATCTAGGTCGCAAAAAGGAGTCTCGGATTACTTGAAATTACAGCAACCTCAATTTTTGTCAAAACCTATGACTACTTCTTGCTTCGGAAAACCGTTGGAAAGCCCATATGGTGATTACTTTATGTCACATTCACGATCAAAAAGAGATGTAGCAATGGAATTATTAAAAGGAGTTGGTAAAGTAATAGGTAAAGTAGGATGGCATCAAGCTACCAAGAACATTGACAAGGATAAATTGCTGGAGTATATCGAAGCAATACACACGCATCCTTATTTCGAGCCAGCCTATACGTTTAATCCCTACCTTGTTTTGGGAAAGTAATAAAATCTATCAAGATAGAAACACTTGCTTCTGTAGCTTTGGCAATCAATTAAAAGAAATATCTGCAGTGCTGCGCACTACACAATTTTAGTTTAGATAGCAAGGATTTTAAGATAATATGTGTTTCTTATTAATAATTTAAATATAAAAAATAAAAATGTGCGTAATATAAAATATCTTTCCTTTGTATAGTAACTATTTTATTGCAAGTATAACTGCTTCGTTGATATTGTAAAAATACGTTTTGAATCATCAAAAATAAAAGGTTTTCTTAATAGACATATAAAAATTTTAAGCTTGAAGTTTCATAATTTTACCTTCAATCCCTTATAGGCAGTAGAGGCTTTCTAGTTTTGAAAAGAATATTCAAACCGGAAGTGCTTGTTTACCGAAACGTCTGCACTTTGGTAAGCTACAATGGCATTCTGATATTTGAATGATTGATGTAAATAACTATTAAATGTATATTGTGTAACAGAGTGCATCCTATTTAGTCAATAACACTCGTTATCAGAAATGGATACGTTTATGATAAAAGTCTCAGAACAGTAAGCCACATCATATTATTATTACTTTGACGTGGTTTTTCATTATTTTCGAATTATATACACCATAGTTGTTTACCAAATAACCACGGATGTTACAAATATCAAAATACAATGATCTGGCGGTCAAATTTTATCTCTACTTATAAAAATATAGTTCATATAAATCATTACAGAAAAAGAAGCATATCAGTTACAAGTGAAAGTCTTCACACTCCTTAGTGAATTGTTTATTTTTATTCAATAGTTATGATACATGAAAATTTACTTTAAGTTGGTATGTTTTTATTTATAATATACTAATATTTTTCGCGCGTATATACTTCAGGTTCTATGTCCGCTTAGTCTAATTAAGTAGGGTAAAACGACCAGTTTTGGCACAGTTAAGAAAATTCTCTACTCTTTTGAGGATTAAAAAAAATATGGATAATATATTTATATAATAATTGAAAATTTTTAAAGTTTAAGTGTTTTATAAAGTAAAAAAAAAAAATTAAATTGTTTATTGATGTTTTAGGTAATTTTGTTCACAATTTATAATTCGATGTTAAAATGCCAGTTTTTAGACGGTGGTTGCCTTTTAGCGCACAGTCCTTTCTAGTAATAGCACGGCAAATATAGTTATAAATTTATATATTTTAGCTTGGATTTCCTAAAATTTAGGTATATATTTATAAAAAAACACTTGCAGTAGCTTTATTTTATAAATTTTAAAATTATAGAGGTAGGTACTATACCTATCTAAAGCTAAATTTCATATTTATAAAGTTCTAAATTATAAATGTAGACAACAATATTATTCTTTATCTATAATGCAAATGATATTTTAATTAAATAATAATTTTTAATCGAAATATTAAAATTACTTATAAATAGGTATATTACATCAAAATTTTTAATACTTTTCTTGCATTCAAATTTTGTGAACAATGAAAAATTGAAATCTTTTCTAGTTAGTTATTTTTTTAGATAAGAATACTTTTCATCTTGTAATTTCAGATAAAAGTATTTTTTCAAGTGTACCGGGTGGGGCAAAACAACCTCCCTAGTTTTGCAAGTGAATTAAAGAAAAAGGAGTCGAGATACAAAAAATTTATTTCAATAAAATAAAGTAGTTACATGGCCAGTTTTATCTTATGTAGTTTTAAAAATCATATCGGCCAAGTGTTGTCCTTCATTGTCTACACACTGCTGCAAGCGACTTTTGAAGTTTTGCATAACCCTTTCAAGCATTTCTTCAGGTATACGGCGAATTTCCGTGCGGATTGTCTCCTCTCAGGGAGGGACAAAGCACGCGGGGAACATTTCCTTCAAAACCAGCATTGATGCCCGCGCTGTGTGGGCTGTGGCTTCCCCCCCCCCGACCTGCTGAAACCAGACATTCTCGAGACCAAGTTCTTTAAGAGCAGGGGCAAAAAAATTCTGGAGCATGTTCATATAGCGCCCAGAATTGACGGTAACTGCCCAATTTCTTTCCTGTAGTAAAAGTAAGGCCCGATAATCCCTATTCGGGAAACTGCGCACCAAACTGTGACACGATCACTATGCAGAGGCTTCTCGTGGATCACCCTCAGATTGTTTTCGCACCAATATCGAACATTTTGTTTATTTACACCGCCAGAAAGATGGAAATGTGCTGGGCGGCGATTACAGACTCCTTTTCGCGTATATATGCTTCCGCGCTGCTCGTTCGTCCACATTGTGTTTACGACTGAATACTTTTGTAACACATACACACGGCATATCTTTCTGCCGCCATTCACGCCATTCCTACCCTGTTACGACCTCTGCTAGCTTCACAATTCTCTGTTGAAACTAGGGAGGTTGTTTTGCCCCACCTGTATAAGAGGTTTTGGTTCTAATTCTTGATTTTTCACACTTCTTTTTACCCTTTTTATTAACGGTGTCATTGTTTTTACCAGTTTTCACTAAAATAAAAATAATTTATTCAAACGAATACAAAAATAAATTAAATAGGTCATGTTTTAGATTTTTATTTTTTATGAGATAAACAATAAAATTTCAGTGTACGTATAATGTAAATAATAACTGATACATACCTTTTAAAGAATTATTTATCTGTAGTTAAAATTTGTTCTTGTTATAAGAAATATGTAAAAACATTAATATTCTAACCTCACTTGATTACTGTCAGAGAGTCTCTGTTTACCGTTCCACATATAGCAGCAGCGGCGCCAATATAAAAGCGCTGTAAGCATAAAGTGCTTTTATAAATGGCGCGCTCTTCAAATTTCATACTAATTAAAGAACACGTGTTTTTAATATTAAAAAATAAAAAAAAGTCAATATTCAACATTTGAAATGTTTCGATGAACTATTCATTTAGTTTATTTAACCAGGTACATATTAAAAAAATACGTTTTTCTAGTAAATATGATTGTAATTGCTTAAGCTATGGTAACCGTAAACTAACTAGAAATGGCTGTGAAAAGTACAATTTTGATATCGCTAAACAATATTCGTTTTTTTTTTAATTAATAATTTTTAAATGGACGTTCTAAAGGTTTTTTCTTGTTTAAAACTATATATAAATATTTAAATCGTTGTTATACCTACGCATTTGCACAGTTTTAATCGTATAAAACCAAGTTTTTGATACCTGTGCCATTACTAGCGATGTGCCGAAACTGGTCGTTTTACCCTATCAACATATTATTGATAGTTGTCTAAATATGTTAAAGCTAACTTTAAATATTTTCAGAGAATTTTATAGCAATATGAACATTTATACATATTTTTCGGTGTTCGTAATCGCATATCAATTGACTCCACTCGCAGCAGTTGGGTTTTCTGAAGATATAGGAGACGAAAGAGCTCAATTATAATCTCAGTCAAGAAGAGGATTAATATTTTGGGATTTATTGATACCGATTATGTCAAATCAAATTGTGTCGAAACAATCATATGATATTTATAAAGCTGCTGATGTTTATAGATTCGGAAAATTACTGCAAAGTCCTACTGGTGATAGCTTTAAATTAGAATCAAGAGGAAAAAGAGATATACCAGCGGAATTAGTAAAAGGAGTTGTAAAGTAATAGGTAAAGTAGCATAGCAATAAGCTACCAAGAATATTGATACCGATAAATTGCTGACCGATACTGCGGCTTATATCAAAAATATGGACATACGACCTTATTACGAGACAGATCCTTCGTATAATCCGTACATTGGTTTATCTGGATAAATACGCCTGTTACAATAGTTTTGGACATCACTTAAAAGAGATATATGCAATATCTGGTACTGAATTTGCGTATTTTATTTAGATATTAGATAATGTGTGTGTATATAAATTTATCAGTTTAACAAATAAAGTTTTGCGAAACATAAATATCCTTCGTTTTACTTTCTTATACGAAGTTTACTCTTGTCATCTTTTGTGGTTTCTGCAATTAAACAAAAGTAGTTTTCCCTACAGACAAATTGTAAAGATAAAAATTAAAGTTATTAATATTTTGCATATCTTTTGTTTTACAAATTTTCTCTAAAAAAAGGTACCGGAAACAAGAAAATGGCTATAGAAATTTGTTCTTATTATGCTTATTTTCACATAAATCGTATCTACTGTGTAAAAATAAAAAAAAAATTAAATTATTTGGAGTTTGACATTTAATATTATAAATAGAAAAAAAGTCTAAATATGATATAACTGAAATGCGTATAAGAAAGTCAAGTGCATGACACTGCAGATGTTTATTGTAGCTATTTTTTAGTATAACAGCTTCAGTAATATTGCAAAAAAACGCAAAAAATTATTGAAGTAAACAAGTATGAATATTCATACATACATTCCAAAAAGCGTAAACAATTATAAATTATTAATTTTTTTGAACACTTTTCGTCAACTAAATGTATAAATCTTATGATACATAGCAATGTATCCGTATATGTATAAGTAATTCAAATATAAAGAATATTTATATTAGTTTGAGCATGTTCTTATCTCAAATAAACAAATTTTGAGCATGTGTTTGTTTGTGTGTGTGTTTCTGTGTGTGCTGTGGGGGGTGGGGGATTCTAAATATAAATCATAAAACAAAAAGAAGCATCAAGATCAAGATCAATTTTATTATTATTAAATTAGTGTATTTTATATACGCATAAACAATTTTTTTATTTAGTTTTATTAATTACGTAACAGCGTATATTAATCATGATTAATGAGATACAATAAATGACTATAGTAATTCAACTTCTAATGTATGGTGAGGGATAAAAAGAGGGTAGCTGTCCTCCGTCAGATGGACGGAAATTCTTTTCAAAATCTTCTATGCATGTCTCTTTGTCCATGCAATTATTAATTTGATGAGATGCTACCCCCGCTACTATTGAAACAAGTCCTCCAAAGATTATTGATCCAGCACCTCGTTTGGAACGCATTTGACTCATCATTATGTTATTCTTGGCTTTATTCTCCATGATAATGGCAGTATCTTTTTGATCAGGAAGAGCTTCATTCGGTCGTATTAAAATAGTATGTGTGTGTTCTGGAAAGGTTTCTTGATCTGGTGAATTTTGCGTTAAATTATTATTTGAAGTATTTTGGAAATTTGTATCGTCTTTCTTGGTATCATGTGCTAATAGTTTGTCGATATTGGTTAGGCTTGGAATCCCATTAGATAATTTAGTTGTTGAATTAAGTGGAATAGTTGCAGTAGGTATTGCTTCAAGATACGCAATTTGATAGATGACGAAACAAATAAGAAATGTATTCATTTTAATTAAAAAATATCTGCAAATAAAGCAGTATCTAGTAATATGATGGCAGACATGAAATGATGCGTCTCAGACTAGATTATTTCCAAAATATAATATAATAAACATAAATACATACACACATAGCGATACTTACGTAAATATTTAAAGATTATGTAATTTAGTCAACTTATTCACAACTCATGTTAAGAAAGTTGGATTTGTGTATTTTATAGATATAACATATTGTATTTTGAACGCCACATCATTGTTGATATGTAAAAATCAATGTATACGATAATTAATAATAATACAATTTTACAATATGTTTTACATTCTTATACGTTATAAAAATGCGTTTGTCTTTCTGTGTGTGTGTGTCAATATGTCAAAAGCCAGTAAAGAAATTAATCACAGATTTTTTTCCTTCAAATATTATTTTTCTTCTTCATTCATGGTTAATAGAAAAGGTATTACACAGCTGATTTTCAAATTGATGGTAGGTTAGATTGGGAATGTAGGGAGAGTGAAATTCTATATTTTGAATTATCTGCGTCGTGCAAACTAGTTTTGTTTTCAGTAATATTTTATCATTACTCTTTCGTCATTTCCTAATTGCTTAAGTTATATACAAATATAACAATTGCCTTAATTTCGCTATCGTTCAGTTTTCTTTTGGATGAGATAAATTATTTTATTTCTAAAGTTGTACTTCGTTCAACACGTACTCACTTAATAATAATTTGGTATATAAGGAAGCCTATTCAATCGAATAAACACAGTTACTTTTGAACAACTGCGAAAATTATACTTCGATTTCAATAAAATATATATGAAATTCAAAATGCGTAATATATTATTTTGTGTTGTAGCCGTATTACTCGTTTGTCTATTCGATAAATCTACAACTGTAGAAGCTCATCTGAAGCCAGGTCTCGATATCAAAGTAGGAAAATGTTTCAACTTTCATTTGGACTTTTTAAAAAAAGCCAAAAGAGATATTCATGATGAAGGAGTGGAACAAAATCCTGCTACAATAGTAAAAGATCAAGTAGACGAACAAATATTACATCAAAATGGAGTAAGCCAAGAGTTACAAGAGAAGATTTCACAGATGATTGTTGGTGGAGTTCGAAATTGATATTAAAACGATCTATTTTACAAATCTGCCACGTTTATATTATTTTATGTACCAAATTAATAAATTATTATCAACAAACTGTTTTTCTATATAATTTTAAGATATTTATATTAAAATGTATAACACATATTGAGAAGCGAACAAATTTTTTATTTTTTATAATTCAGAAATTGGAGCATCTAGATTATATTTTAATTAAAAAAGCTAAGTTAAAAATCATAAGTAATTAACTATTTCAAAAGCAGATAATGCTTTAATTCAGAAAGAATAATTGTACCTTAATATATCAAGGTAACAGCAGATAAAAATAATTAACATTTCATATTTGCTATCGTTTCACTTAGTTAAAAAAATGGTCGCAATGCAACGTTTTGCAAAATTCTTCCGCTATACTCTTTAAATTCAGCTCGTACCACAATTACTTCAATTTGCACCCAATTACACAATGCTAATATCCCATATTGCTATGGCCCCGTTTTGAAAAGTGGAAGTGGACGCTAAAAGGTTCTCATTTCATTGTCAGTGGTTTATTGTAATCAAGAAAAATTTCCTTCTCGAGATTTTAACGGAAATACTCGTTTTTACCATCTCTGAATCGATTCCGACTATTTTTGTCTCTCTCTCTCTCTTCCTCTGTGTGTGCCTAAGCGGTAATGGTAAAATTATGAAACTTATACTTAAGATTAGTATATGTCCGGCATGTTTACTCTAGTCATTATTTGTGGTTTCTGCAAAAACTCAAAAACGGTTTCAGTTATTAACATTTTCTACAACCCATGTTTGAACATTGTTTCATACATTTTACCGGTAACAAGAAAATTGCTATTGAAATTGGTTCATATTATAATTAAATCAATTGTTTAGCAGAAAAACAAAATAGATTTAAATAATTTATTAATATTTATTCTAAGAAATATATTTAGTGCAAAAGTGATCCAAAGGTTAGTAGAATATTATAAATTAGCAAAATAATAAAAATATGATACAAAATGCGTGTAAGAAAGTTTAGTGAAAGACATTGCAGATATATTTTTACATTTTTATTCTTATGACGAAATGCATCAACTAAAACAATTTTAAGTAGCATATTCACACTTCTGATATAACAACGATATTAATTAAAGTTTTTGCATTAGGAGGATTAAATGAAAAAAATATCTGCAGTGTCATGCACTGAACTTTCTTATCCGCATATGGGTTAAACCATATCGTAGTTACATTATTTTTCTAATTTATAATATTCGTTCTAACATTTAGCTCGCTTTTACAGTAGATATATTTCTTAGAAACAATATAAAATGTCAAACTTCAAATTAGTCAAGTCAATTTTGTTAAACAATTGACAGGCGCAGATGATACGATTCATGTAAAAATATATATAATAAGCAGAAATTTAATTTGAAGCCATTACTCTTTTTGGAAAAATAATTCAAACAAAAGTTGTGCTAAATATAAATACCTTTAATTTTTGTTCATGAAATTTTTCTGTAACTGTAACCATTTTTGAGTAATTGCAGAAAATGCAAAAATTGACTAGAGTAAACAGGCACTTCCGCTTTGAATATTTTTTTCAAAAATAGGAGGTGCACACCTCAGGCATATGCAAATCTTAAGTTTCATAATTTTAGCTTCAACCGTTTAGGCTGTAGAGAACATACACACACACACACACACACACACACACACACACACACACACACACACACACACACACACACACACACACACACACACACACAGACACACACACACACACAGACGGACGTCATACCAAAAATAGTTGGAATCGATTCAGGGAAGGTCAAAACGTATATTTCCGTTAAAATCTCGAGATCGAAATTTTTCATGATTACAATACTTACTTATACTGCGTATAAGAAAGTAAAAACGATAATGAAGGTTAATTTTCCGGTAGTACTAACAAAATGTTTGGTCTCAGAAAATGAATACTATAACCAAAATATTCAGAAAAAAACTGAGGTTCTTCCATGACACGTAAGGTGAGCTAAAAATACTGCATTTCTTGTATATATACAAAAAAAATCACACACCCTTTCAAACAATATATATTAAAATATAAAAAGAAACAAATAAATAGGAATAATTGCTTTATTACAAAATAGTAGTCACAACAATCAAAATGAAAAATTTGATTAAACATTAGTAAGTATCGTATATGATCATGATAAATTATTTAAGAATTATATTATTATACTATAAAACGTATTGCCCATGCAAGATTAAATAATTATTGACAACTGATAAAGAAACATGCACATTTTAAAGAAATAAAATACTGTATTTGGAACGCCACTTCATTATCGGTATTTATAAAAACATTGTGCAACTTTATTCATAAGTATAAACAAACAGATGCATCCAAAATTCACCGGATGTGGCCACATTTATTATTTTGCCTAACAATAAAATCTACTGACATAAACTATACGATAATTAATAATTACACAATTTTATGTTATGTCCTTCACTGTATTTTTTACTCGCTTATACGAAGTAATAATGACGCCTGTCTGTCTATGTGTGTGTCAATATGTCAAAAGCCAGTAAAGAAATTAATCTTAAAATTATTTTCTCCAAATATATTTTTTTCTCTTTCATATATGGTTAATAAATAGTAAAGGTATTATATTGCCACCGGCAGTCGTTTTCCCCACGAAGACGACGTCTAGGTAAAAGACTTGCAGGTTATCCCCTGCTAACGAGTCTAACCTATAGGTGTCCTCCAAGCGTTCAGAAATTGATGTAATTTCAAATCGATGTAGAAGGGTTGATAACATCGGTATTTTAGCTTACCTTACGTAATACTGAAATTTAAAACATTTTTTCACTTCTCTCTGATTCTAAAGATGTACATATATACGTTATATACTTTGTGCGCCAAGTCGTAAAATCAAATTTAATCACTTCTTATCCTCTGAAAGTGCTTGTGGTTGTTTGTGGGTAATTAGTATTAAAAGTAATCAATGAAACACAATTGGTAAATTTAGAAATCATAATATATTTTCAGCAGCGAAATAGGATTGGGAACATAAACGAGAGGTTTTTTAGTATAAAAGAACTTTTAAATATTGGGCCATATTATTTGTTTAAAGGACATAAAATTTCTTTCTTGTTTGTTCTACGTAATTGATATGTTTACGTAATCTTAATGCTAATTGGAGCAATATGTTCTCTTGTTTTCACAGTAAATTTCAAAAAATCTTTGAAAAGGTTATCGGTAAATGTTTATTCTAACTTGGATTTTGATAAATCCATAAAAATCTATACTTATATCAAAACGTTGTTGTTAACAATTTAGTTTTGTTTAACCGGAACTGCTGGTGTGGTTCTTGTTATTGGTCTTGGTATCTACTATCAGTACTTCTTTTTTGTATTCTACTTCTATTTTTTATTCTATCTACACTTCTTATAACGATGTCTATGTGTCAGTTTTTATGACTGTGTTGTGATATTATTTATTACAACAATCTTTGAAATTAAAATAAAACACTTGGTTAGTTTCACAAAATTCGATTTATTCACCGACGATCGTTTCAGACCTTCGGCTTTTGTCAAGGTACAGAGTGTAAATGGTATCAGTGCCATTTACACTCTGTACCTTGACAAAAGCCGAAGGGCTGAAACGATCGTCGGTGAATAAATCGAATTTTGTGAAACTAACCAAGTGTTTTATTTTTATTTTTATTTCATAATATGTTTCACCAAGTGCCTACCACATCTTCAATCAATTTAACAACAATCTTTATTTTTATATATTCAAACGGCGGAGAATAAATTTTTGGTGTAACAGCTATCGAAATCGTTAATTCAATTCGTTTTTATAAATAGATTGTCGTTAAGTAAACGTGACAATTCAACATAACAATATAAATATGAACCATTTAAAAATCTGTTACCGTGGTTGCTACAAAATCTGTTAGCCTGGTTGCTGATCAATATAAACCTCTGGTCGCTACAACTTAAAACTAAAAATCCATATAACTATCTTACACTATGAAATTTGTTGCATTTTATTTTTGTCTATTATAACATATTTCCAGTAACACTTATTTTACAATTTTTTGTTTGGTTCTT
This sequence comes from Nebria brevicollis, assembly GCA_944738965.1. Classification (NCBI taxonomy): domain Eukaryota; kingdom Metazoa; phylum Arthropoda; class Insecta; order Coleoptera; family Carabidae; genus Nebria; species Nebria brevicollis. The sequence continues at coordinate 6,363,654 of OX122909.1, read as the reverse complement.
AACAATCACGTTTTAATTTTAAACTTGATAGGATTTTCTGCCCTTTCCTTCCAAACAGACCAAATTAAATATTTCTATTCAAAATTTTGTTCGCTCCAAATTATTATATCTAATTTCCAAAACGCTAATAATTTATTAATGTCTCATTAATAAATTTTACATGTTTCGTAGGAGTCTAAAATATTTCCAACTATCTCAATTTGCTCATATAAATGTAAATTGGTCCAAATTAGCAATTTTTTATATTAACAATAACTTTATTTTTCTTCTAAATGTTGCCTTATATTTGATCAAATGTTGAGTTTGTTAATTTGGACCCACTTAATTTGATGTATTCTACTATTGTCAATAAAATCACTATAATTTAATTTTATATGGTCGAATTCCCCCATATAAAATGGTGCACCAATCCATCCAACTCCAAATACCTTCACCGTATCTCCATAATTGATTTCATCCTCTTGTTTCTTCCTAAAAATGTTTTTAATCGCAGCGAATAATTTTGTGACTGAAAATAGCAAAATTGTATATATATTATTATGTAAACTCAAATAATCATTAATTGGTTCTTACTTTTATTGAAAAAGTTTGCCATTTCTTCGAAAATATCTGAAAAATATAAATAAATAGGTGCTATTTTTCGTTTATTTATATTTTATTATATTTATTTACCTTGCAAATTTATTCGTCGAATAAATTTGACTGATATTTCTGCGAAATATTAATGTTTTGTAGACCGGGATTTAAAACCTGTCTGCTCGTGAAATGGAAAATTGTGAATGGTCTCTATGGAAATGAAGCAGCTTGTTGTATGTCTGCTTTCAATTGTTGTATACTATTATAATGAAAAAAAAAATCTGCAACGTCTTACGTTGACCTTTCTTATACGCATTTGGATCATATATTTATTATTTCACTAATTTATAATATTTTACTAACCTTTCAAATACTTTTGCACTAAATATATTACTTAGAATAAATATTAAATGTCAAACTCCAAATTATTTAAGTCTATTTTGTTTTTCTGTTAAACAATTGACAGGCACAGTTGATACGATTTATTTGAAAATAATTATAATAAGAAAAAATTTCAATAGCCATTTTCATATTTTCGATATCGTTTTTGAGAAAAAGTTTCAAATGAAGGTTGTACAAATCGTTAATATCTATAATTTGTATTCTAACTATATTTGCTATAAGTGCAAACGTTTTCGAGTTTTTGCAGAAACCACAAAAAGAGACTAGAGAAAACATGCACTTCCGGTTTGAATATTGTTTTCAAAAATAAGAAGTTTTCTTGCCAAGCACATACTCATCTTAGGTTTAGAGTTTCATAAGTCTACCTTTAAGGTTTGGGCTGTACAGCACTCACACACACACACACATTCATAGACATACGAAAATAGTTGAAACCGATTCAGGGAAGGTGAAAACGTGTATTTTCGATAAAATCAAGAGATCGAAATATTTTATGATTACAATACTTACTTATACTGCGTATAAGAAAGTCACTAGAGGAAGTAAAATTTTTTTTACATACTCAACATGTTTGTCTTTATATTTCTGGAACTCGATTAGTTTAAAAATATTAAAAATAAATGAAAATTTAATATATATTGATTACATTGCTGATTTTCAAATTGATGATGCTTAGACTAGGAATGTAAGAAGAATGAAATTCAAGATTTTGAATTATCCACGTTGTGCAAACTAATTTTGTTTTTAGTAATATTTTATCATTACTCTTTCGTCATTTCCTAATTGCTTAAGTTATATACAAATATAACAATTTCATTAATTTCACAATCGTTCATTTATCTTTTGGATGAGATATATTATTTTATTTCTAAACGTGTACTTCGTTCAACACGTACTCATTTAATAATAATTTGGTATATAAGGAAGCCTATTCAATCGTACAAGTACAGTTACTTTTTGAACTACTACGAAAGTTATACTTCGAATTCAAAATGCGTAACATATTGTTTTGTGTTGTGGTCGTATTGGTCGTTTGTCTTATCGATAACTCTACTGCTGAAGAAGCACCACCGAAGCCAGGTCTTAAAATAAAAGTAGGGCCATGGTTCGACTTTAATTTGGACTTTTTAAAAAGGGCCAAAAGAGATATTCATGATAATGGTGCGCAACAAAATCCTGCTACAATAGTAAGAGATCAAGTAGAGGAACAAACATTACAGCAAAATCGAGTAAACCAAGAGATGCAAGAGATGATTTCACAACTGCCAGTTGACGTTGATGGAGTTCGAATTGAAGATAAGAATTGTTTTGCAATATCTTGTAAGCAAGTGGATAATTATACGATCTGTGAACGAAAATGTGAATTGGCTTTACAAACATAAGACATAATTTAAACATCCATGTAGTGTCTTTACGAGAATATATAACTATTATTTATCTTAAGTTATGTACTAGATTAATAGATTAATAAATTATCATCAATATTTACTTTAAAATTGTGTTCCAATACAGTTATAATGAATTTATTTTAATATTTGATAGCACACTGTTACAATTTCAAACCAATATTGAGAAACGAACAAATTATTATTTTTTAAATAATTTAGAAATTGGATTTTTTAAATAATATATTATTATTGTAAAATTTTCAGTATACGGTTATCCTATACCGAATCATTTACATTTATCAGATTTAAATAATAAAATTAACATATTTCGTTTAATTTATAAACATCCTTGCTGTAAATTTATATATTTGCTACATGTTTTTCTTCACGACATAAATAAAAAATATATATATGTATATAGTAATCATATATTATTAATCATCACTAAAGCCCTTGTTTTATTAATGACGGTCGCATTCTAACGCTTAATTTAATTGAGCACTGATTTTGTATTCAGTATTTAAAATCTCAACCATTTTCATTTTCCTATGCGAAATAATAAGTATTTATGTATTATAAAAACGAAAAAAAAGGATCTTGTAATTTTAAAGCAAACAAACTTTTCACCTTTGTGTTGAGGGTAAAATTGTGGAACTTAAAACTTAAGTTGTTACTTCGATTATTTTAGTTATAAATTGTTTAATTCTAAATTTTATGTTAAAATATGTAGTTTTTCTAAGACACGTAAAGCGAGCTAAAAATAATTCATTTCTTGTATATATACAAAAAAAGACACTTTCAAATAATTTATATTTAAATATAAAAAAAAACAAATACATCAATAGGAACAATTGCTTAATCTTAAAATAGTAATAACAACAATTAAATGGCAAATTTTGATTAAACAGTAACAATAGTCCATGATTATGATAAAATATTTTAGAAAACTCTATCATACTTTATATTGAAAATTGTAAGTATACAACAATAGAAAAACATAAAACAAATCAAATATCTAAATTGTTTTATAAGAATCCTTAAATAGAAAACAATTGTAATTGTTTTGTTCAAATAAGTACAAAACCATGATGATTTAAGCAAAATTAAATTTTATGAAGAAATATTGAAACAATTATAGATGAAAAGGGTATTTACGGCCGTGAATTATTGAAATATAAATTTCGATATTATTGACTGAAATCATCAGACATTTTTAGCCGTAAAGTAAGAGATCTCGAGTTGAAAAAATATTCTGAAGCGTAAAACAATTATATAAACCGACAAGTCAACAATTCAACCTCTTATGTATGGTGAGGGATACCAAAAGACAATAATTATTTATATAAATAAACAAAACGTATTAAGTATGTTTTTCTTACGAAACTAACAAAATAAGGCACATTTTTGTAACGAATTACGCGAAATGCAATGGCAGGGCACTTAGGAAAAGTGATGGGGTTTCGGGAACGGCATAACCACCATCCCTGGGTATGGTGGCGGGATACTTGACCCTGCGGGTGCTGGTACCATGGGCCTTATGGGTGGAGGAGGTGTACGCAAGAAATCCATTGGTGGTACCATAATCATTTGATCCATGGGTGGGGACGGCATCATCATCGGCAACATAGGCGGATGCATTTGTATCGGAGGTATTATCATATTACCAGATGACGGTTGCATGTTCAAAGGTGGTGGTGGCGTATTGTAAATAGTTGGTTGAAAATCATTATTACCAGGATTGTAATTCGGCACGCATAGATTGTTCGTATTATTAGGTGTGCCTAAAAATGTTTACGTCAACGCATTGTTAAGTGCCACCCTTAAACGAACACATACCTGGCATAGCTTGAGAATGCGATCCAACCGATTGATTACAATTATACTGGTACATATTGTATTGATCTGTAAAGCGCGTTTGTTCATCTGGATATGGGCAATACATATTAGTAGGCATTATGTTGGGTAGCAACAATGGAGCAGCATTAGGAGCTGGTTGCCACATTTGCTGGTTATTTTGATGTACAGTTTCTACAGAAATAAATAAAAATTTGATCAAATTTGTCCATATATGTTGCCTATGTTTAATTTGTTTAAATAGATCATAACAACTAAACGTAAAAGCATCATAGAAACATTCAAATGACATAATAACCAATCTAAGATAAATAACAGCCGAAAGTAGTCGTATCAATAAACAATTTTGTGAAATACCTCCGAGTGCTTTTTTATTTGATAATCTATATATATATATATATATATATATATATATATATATATATATATATATATATATATATATATATATATATATATATATATATATATATATATATATATATATATATATATATATATATATATATATATATATATAAATATATATATATATATATATATATATATATATATATAAATATATAAATATATATATATATATATATATATATATATATATATATATTTATATATTTATATATATATATATATATATATATATATATATATATATATATATATATATATATATATATATATATATATATATATATTATATATATATATATATATATATATATATATATATATATATATATATATATATATATATATATATATAATAGCACGTGGTCTGCCTTTTGTGTTTCGTTTGGCTGCAACAAGTAAAGCAGCGGAAATACGCTCGAAACAATGTGGAAAATGTAATGTTGGTTTTCATGTAGAGTGTATGGAAATATGGCATAAATAATCTCTACATAATCTATGTATTTAATGTTATTAGAATAAGTAATAAAATATGTATTTAGTACAAGTTATTTAGCAACCAACTATTAATTTTCCGTATAAATGGAAGGTGAAATTAATTTGTGAATACATTTTTTGAATTTAAGAATGTTACAATCTATTTTGCATTACTAGCAGAGCTACTAGCGATAATTTTTTTTAATAACTCTTCGGGAGAGAATTCTGATCTCATAATAATTGTGAAACATAATGTTGTATACATATTTTTTTCTTACCAAAAGTATGCATGAATCTTGTTATATAAACTTACCCGGCAACGGAGGACATCCACTATTTGGCGCTACCGTTGGCATATTCTGCACAATCGGACCAAACAGCTCAGCGGGCGGTAATGATTCGTCGCAAACCACCATACCTAGTTGTTCTATTGGAGAAAATTTGTAAGCATCAGCACGCGCTGTCTCCTGCACACAAGGATTATATATAAACTCATAATTATGATTGCCAAGACATTCAATTATATAATTTATATAAAGTTCCATGGTGTTTTCATTAATGTATTCATTAGATGTGTAGGTATGATATTCAGAATTATTATTAGAAGCACTCAAATTAAGTTTCTGAATTTGTTGCGCTAACGGTATCACCAACGGACACCCTTCCTGATGACAAATACCATCTTCAGTGTTATAATTGTCAACTGAAAATGTTTCATCTTTCATTTCAAACGATTCAATTTTTTTACCATCGATTTCAATAATTTCACATTTGTCACAAGAGTTAGTAGTACTACCAGTTTCAATTTTAATATTAGGTTCTATAAATTATAAAAAATATATATTAATTTCTTAAAGTTATCTTTAAGCTGTGTGTAAAAAATAAAGTACCATTTTGTTTATTTTCGCTATTTGTAATTGGGACCGGTTCGGAGTCGGTTATTAGTTTCAGATCAACCAGTTTTACTTTGCGCTTTTCTGCCAATCCCACCACGTAAACCCAACAATTTCCTTTCGGAGTAACATTCATCTCTTGGATGTAACATGTCAATTCTTGATTGTTTGACTTCAACGAACACTTTGCCCCAATTTTAAAAGTTGAACCATGTTGCAGCTCATCCGTTGAAAGTTCTAAACCGAAACAAGCTTTTAAATTAACAACAAACGTATTTTAAATTTAATAAACTACCACGTCTAGATTCAATCCTCGCATCATGTTCAATATTTGTGTATTGTTCAGTTTTTACTACTTCATCACTTGACGAAACCACGTCTGAAGCTGAAAAGGATTTAACATTGATAAATGAAAACGAATATAAAAAATATTAATTGCGTGGGAGAAGTATATGCGTAAATATTTATTGCTTATGGTTTACACTCCATTAGATGGAAATAGGCAATTTGCTAATTATACATATATGAGTAATTTTAAGTGAATTCGTATTATCCGAATTTTCCGAGCTAGAGTAGCACGATAAGTCGGAAGATTCTTTTATATAGTTACTTAAAAAGTGAGACGTTCAGGTGCGAAAATATGATTTATTACCTTGGCATAAAGAAGCGTTTTTTGCATAATCCCTCTTAGTAATCGAATCATAATGGTTATCTTGCATTTTGCACAATAGGAACTGGTTTTTAAAATTATGCTTCGTCACATTGTATATTTTAAAAGTAATACTATCAAATATGATAAAATCACGCCTAAAATACATTATTTATTAATAATTATTTCAAATTGCGAGCACTAAATAAATTACTTGTATTTTTTGGCGAGGATTTTCATTTCAAGTGCTCCACAAATTGCAGTATGGTTTGTTAATTTGTAAATATATTCGTCCCAATTAGCTACAAATGATCGAAAATCAGCCACATTTTCGTTCCCATATGTTATGCAAGTCATCCTAATTTCCTCATGGTAATTCTGCGTACCATACATCTAGTAACAATTGCACCCATGAAGATGAAATAAATTAAATAGTAATAGAAAATACCTGGTCGGATACAATTCGAAATAAACACGTGTCGTCCATGGCGATACGTTTCCGATAATAATTTTTATCCTTTAGCCACTGGTCCACTGCGTTTCGGTTATGGAACGCCATGTCGATTATGCACTGTGGTTTTCACTATTCAATACAACTTTAACACGTATCAATAATATAGAAGAACTATATAAAGAAGTTATATATCACAAACAACCCTACCACTTGTTGCTTCTGCAAGCAAGCGAGCTAATGGAGAGATAAGCAACTATATTTTTATACCTTCTTCCTAATTGGTGGAGATTAGTATAAACAAATTGCAAAAGGGAAGCACGCGTTTGAAATTACGAAATAAAAAGCGGCATAATTACGTTTACGCGGGAATCTATCTTATAATTTATCGCGCCATTTCACAAATTATGATTCTTTAAATTACAAATTTAAAGTACAGGTAAAATGAATTTCACGTCTTCAAATAGATTCGTCTGGGTTAAATTTAATGTATTTCATTAAAAATAAATCATTTTCATGTTAGTATTATAATAAATTACTTAAAAAAAAAATGCCTATAGATTTATTTAACATGAAACAATAAGGATTAATATTTTAAAATCACCAGTATATTTAATTCTGTGTTTAAACAATTATTACACCACAACTAGTGTTATACTAGTTGATTAAATTTACAGTTGAAAAACAGAACATTATTTATTAAAAATAATAGAAAAATTATAATAAAAAAATTATTTCTTGAAATAAAATAACAGATCGGTTTGGCATTTAATGATGCGTCACCTTAACTATAGACTAATAGACGCTGTAACTCTTTAAACCGATAAAACACTTTTAGTACGTGATTGCAAAATGTGCAAGTTAGCAAAATTTACAAATTTTGTTATTTGACAAAATTAATCGTATGGATCTTTTGCGAAAAAAATTACTGGATGAGCACTTTTCTTAAAAATATTTGAAAATGAAAGGAAAAGTATCGTAAATTTGATGAGATAGTTTGATTAAAATTTTTACTTATATTTTGTGGTTTCTGATTGAAAAACGCGCCATATTAATTAAGTATCCTGCAATTTTCATTCCTTGTTTTGAGTTTATGATTTTCTAAATCGCGGAATCATGTTTAAATGTAATATTTAATGAAATATTATAATTCAATTGAGATTTTAAAAAAAGGCATGTACAGTGAATTGTTTAAAATAGATAATACTTCATTTGCATCGCGTAGTCAAATTTGCCACAAGAAACGCGCTATTTTCAAATTCAAAGAAAACAGTGTATTAGCAAGAAGCTTATAATGCTTCTTGGTATTAGTGTATTTACAATTTTTTATTAATTATTAATATATTTTATCAATATATCGATATAGCAGGAATTCGATATAAATGAATGAATTGTACTCATAAAACATCTGCAGTGTCATGCAAAGAACTTTCTTATACGCTTTTGTGTTAAATCACATCCTATTTTCATTATTTTTACTTTCTTATACGCAGTATAAGTAAGTATTGTAATCATGAAAAATTTCGAACTCGAGATTTTAACGGAAATATACGTTTTGACCTTCCCTGAATCGATTCCAACTATTTTTGGAATGACGTCCGTCTGTGTGTGTGTGTGAGTCTGTGTGAGTGTATGTTCTCTACAGCCTAAACGATTGAAGCTAAAATTATGAAACTTTAAACTTAAGATTTGCATATGCCTGAGGTGTGCACCTCTATTTTTGAAAAAAATATTCGAAGCGGAAGTGCCTGTTTACTCTAGTAAATTCTTGCATTTTCTGCAATTACTCAAAAATGGTTACAGTTACAGAAAAAATTTCATGACCAAAAATTAAAGGTATTTATATTTAGCACAACTTTTCCAAAAAGAGTAATGGCTTCCAATTAAATTCCTGCTTATTATATATATTTTTACATAAATCGTATCATCTGTGCCTGTCAATTGTTTAACAAAATAGATTTAAATAATTTGACATATGACATTTTATATTGTTTCTAAGAAATATATCTACTGTAAAAGCGAACTAAATGTTAGAACGAATATTATAAATTAGAAAAATAATGTAACTATGATATGGTTTAACCCATATGCGGATAAGAAAGTTCGGTGCATGACACTGCAGATATTTCTAATTTATAATGTGTTCTAACATTTGGAACACTTTTACGCTAAATATATTTTTTTGAATTAATATAAAATGTCAAACTTCAAATTATTTAAGTCTGTTTTGTATTTTTTTGATAAACAATTGACAGGCGCAGATGATACGATTTATGTAAAATTAAATATAATAAAAAGAAATTTCAAGAGCCATTTTCTTGTTTCCGGTAACGTTTGGGAAAAAAAGTTTCAAATAAAAGTTGTACAAAATGCTGATATCTATAATTTTTATTGCAACAATTTTTCTGTTACTGCAACCGTTTTTGAGTAATTGCAGAAACTGCAAAAAATAACTAGAGTAAACATGCATTTCCGGTCAGAATATTGTTTTCAAAAATAGAAGATTTTCATGCCAGTAACATACAAATCTTAAGTTTAAAATTTCATAATTTTCTCTTTAGCCGTTTGG
>OX122909.1:6236487-6348987 GCA_944738965.1 Nebria brevicollis | reverse complement strand
ATGAGAGTTAAAATGTATTATAATAGAATTAGTAAAATTTAATTACCTCTTGAGGCATGCAACTATGTACTCCCCAACCCTTAAAATCGCAATCTCTAAGTGACGATTCGTTCCCTGTACATGCCAATTTGTCCATTAGGTAGTAGGTTTCATTGTCTTTAATACCTAACGCGAAATATGAACTTGACTTTACATCCAGTGCTCCAAGAGGGAATCCAAGTTCTTTGCAAGCGACATCAGCATCATCCATATCGAACTGGTCATCGCAAATATATCCCCATTCGTCGAAAACTGAAAATAATTAACTATGAATGTAATCAAAACAATTGTCAATTATCTTATCAATTATTTGATCCAAACAATTTAAAAAGAAAAACCTTCTCTTCTAAGGATATACTATTTATATATGTTTATATTTAAAAATAAGCTTGTATAATATCACAGTAAGCATCACAAGTTATTGGACAAAATATATCCAATATCTTCGAGAGAATTGCGTTCCTCATTATTATACATGACAATTACCTTTTATTTCGATACGTCCTTCATTTTTCATTTGAGATCCAGCTAGCTTTATCTCATACCCCAAAGACACAGCTGAACAAGATTTTTCATCCATACGATTGCCACAATCATCTACTCCATTACAAACCTAAATTGCCATATTTTACAATCGCAGCATATGATTCAATTTACTTGTGAATTACCTGTGTATAATTAATGCATTTATCGTTAAAGCATTTGTACATATTTGTACAATTTATAGATTGCGATATTCTTTCATAATAACTGAATTCATTTGATGCAATTAATGCACCTGATAGACCTACATTTGTATCGCTTAAACCACATATGGACCCGTCTTCCCTGTAACGAAAATAGTAAATAAAACTGAATCAACAGTTTATTAAGATTCTTAAATCTTAGTGATAGCAAAAAATATTAAATGTTTTAAATTCCATGAATATGAATCTGGTTTTAAATTAGAAGACACTTACTTGAATTTGAATGATTTGCAAACAAATTCTTTTGCGTTGACACATTTCATTGAGCATTCTTGTATGTTTGTAAGAAACCATGTTTCAACATCAAATATATCTAGCTCGGCATTTTCTGTTTTGACGAATTCGTCTATGAATCTCGTACAATTGATTTCATCTAAACCATTCCTGCAATCCTAAAATGTATGATAAATTATCGAAAAGCAATACATCGTGAAATTGAAGTCCTAATGTAATCATTTAAGAAACGAGCTTTAATGATCCACTAAAGGTGTAAGTACCAAGATTCTTTATATCGACTTTCGGTGCTTGGTTCTTCTTACCTTATCTCCATCACAAACCCACATAAATGGTAAACACTCCCCCGGTAAACATTGGAATTCGGTATCCAGACAATTACGATTGGATTTTTCGGTATAGTTTGTCATCTTCTTCTCACCAAAATAATAATCAGCACTTGTATCAGTTGAAGGGAACGGAGGAGGCCAGTGTTTGGTACCTATATGATTCTTCGTTCCTTGAACATTGATCGTGGAAATGTTGCCATTTACTGTTGAAGCTGATATGGTAGCTGTATGTTGATCAGTATTGCTTCCACTTGTTATATTTGTAATTTTTTTAATATATTCGATAGTTGATGGTTGCTGTTGAAAAGTTGATACATGGTTTTGCGATTGTGCATTTTGTAAAACTTGTTGACTTTGCAAAGTCTGCTGATCGGTGTATATAGGTTTGTACTGTAAAGATAAATTATTTTAATATTGAACTAGACTTTCTTAAATAAGACGAATAATTAAGTAAATACTATTAAAATGCAAGGAAATATCATATAATTAGTCATTACGGATAACTTATTACCATGACCTGAAATTGTTAGTTTTCAAATAAATTAAATACCATGCTTTGAATAAGTGGATGGAATTGAAATTCCCGGTGAATAAATCTATAAGGCCACTCATATCACTAATAAAAGTAATAATAAATAAATAATAATATCCAGCTCACTTACATTTGGTAATTGAGTGTTTTCTTGTATAATTCCATGATGAGTATATGTATTTGGGGCATACTCTTTTCCATATCCATAGTTCTGTGTATATATAGGTTTTTTATTACTTTCAAAAATATTCGTCTGCTCTGTAGTGGCAAAATGTTGTTCTTGTAAATTTGGATTTTGAAACGCAGTTTGTGATTGACTGTGCGTTTCATAATTGTAGCCGTGATTCTGGCTCGGGTTTTTATTTTCTATCGTTTTACCTTGAGATTCTTGATTGATTTTGGTGCCTGTTTGTCCAACATTGCCTATCTGGGAATGGCCACTTGTTCTAGTATGGTTATAAGTTTGTCCATTGTTGTGGTAAAATGTTTGACCAGTTTGTCTTATGTTATGGGAATGTGTTATATTTCTGGTTTGGGTCTCGTGCGCTGTTCTGCCAGTAGATCTAATCTGACCTGTATTTGTATTAGGCGTAGGACACTTGACATTATATGGCCAGTCGCACACTTTTAAAACTGGATTGAATACAGTTCCAGGACCACAATCTTGGATATAAGTTGCGCCATTGGCGCAATTTAAGAATTTCGCACAAATATAAGGATGTGGTAGTAATCCACTGTACCCTGATGGACATTTTATGGGTGCCTGAGTTTGAGCACTGCCTCTGTCAGTTCTTGGAAATTGAACTAGCACATGGCCTGTCCTGGTTTTAGAATCACTTTGTTGTGTTGTCGGATTTTGACTTGCATTTTGTAAAGTATTTTGTTTTGATGTAGTATACTTGACATTGTACGGCCAGTCACATATTTTCAAATCTGGATTGAATACAGTACCAGGACTGCAGTCTACGATGCTAGTAACGCCGTTGACGCAGTTCAAATATTTTTCACGAATGTACGGATGAGGCTGTAACCCACTACTTCCCGTTGAGCATTTTATAATTGCCTCACTACCACTATCAGTTCTTGATGTTTGACCTGATATGTGGTCAGATACTCCTCCTTGTCTTCCATGGTTAATTTGTGATTCTCCTCCAATATTATGTGGATCTGCTCTTGTATTGGGATTTGAAATATATAATGAATTTGCTGGTTTTATAATACCACCTTGATTTTGACCGTAATTAGTTGATGCACTATTCCATGTACCTTGAGTTATTTGAGGAGTTTGACCAGTTTGAGTTTGTCGATAATCTATTATATAATGTCCTGGCATATAAGGATGTTTTAACTGTGTTCCAGTTTGCGGTACTACCGTTGGAAATACCCCTCCAGGATATTGTCTACCAGTTTGATCTCCATATGTATTCACCACCTGAGAACCTTGTTGAATGTTTTTAGTTGGATCCGCATTTTGGCAATTTGGACCACAATTATAATTTCTTGTATTGTCTTGTGGTAGCACTGGTATTTTATGTTGAGATCCTTGATTTGTTTGGTATATTGGGCGTAGGGTGTCAGACGCTGCAGTATTTTGGCAATTTGGGGCACAATTCTGGGGTACATTTAAATCTCTACCTTGTCCAGTTGCGGCTCCTTGCGTATTATACCCATAATTAGTAGTTTGAAAATGTTGAGTTGGTGTGGTTGGGCGGTATATACAATTTGGATCACAATTCAATGTTAGTTTGCTATCAAATCCTTGTTGATTAAATGGTGCTTGGCAACGTGGATCACAGTTCAATGTGGGTTTAGTTTGATGAGGTTGTTGACCAGTTAAAGTAGCACCAGCGTTTTGGCAATTTGTGCCACAGTTTTGCGATAATCCTTGTTGCACTCCACCTTGAAATTGAATACCGGATTGATAAGTCCCTTCTTTATAGCCAAATTGGTGTGTTTGATGCCCGAGAGATGATGATCCAGTATGTTGACAATTCGGGGCACAATTTTGTGTTTGTATGTTTTTAGTAATCCCACCTAATTGAGTTTGAGCATGTGGATTAGAATGGCTTGTTTGGTGGTTGTATGTTTGTCCTGCATACCCTTGATTAGGAAGATACGTTGGAAAAGAACTTGTTGCAGATTGATATAAAGTTTCTTTATTGATGCCAGTTTGTACATTTTTGTTTGTTATATGTTGCTCGTAGTGGCTTTGCTGATTACTTCCCATATGTCCTCTTCCACCTCTAACGTTTTGGTCTGTGAGACTATAAGACACTGTTGCCTTGTTTTCTGAATCGGAACTGCATTTTGTATTTCTGGGATGATCACATGCTTGAATAACTGGGTTGAAAACAGTTCCTGGTCCGCAATCTTGTATATACGCTTGTCCGTTAGCACAGTTAACGAATTTAGTACAGTCCTTTGAATAAGGTAGTAGTCCTGAAAAATTTGGTTTGCAAAGTACTTGGTTGCTGCTGGTGTCAGAATATTTTTCTGACCGGACTTGTTGATTATGTGCACCTGAAATGCACTGTACCTTATATGGAAAATCACATTCTAGAGTGTTTGGGTTAAATAAGGTACCCGGAGCACAATTTTGAATAAAACCACGTCCTTTCCAGCAGTTTAGAAACTGGGAACAAGACCACAAATATACTACTTGTCCAGTGTAGTTTTTAGGGCACTGTTCAAATGCCATGTTACTATATGGTCTAGCTTTAAAAGGATGTACTTCTTCTGGACGTGGTGGCCAATGAAAACCAAATAATTCTAACTCTTCAGTTACTGGAGGTAGATGACTTTTACCAGGATCAATTTTATATGGCTTAGTCGCTTCAAAATCCTGTCCATATTGATTTGTAAATTCAAGTTTATCTTGTATTTGTATATTTGGATTTAAAGGCGCTAGTTTATCTTGGATCACAGGTTCATTTATTTCATAGTTTTTATTCGGATTGAAATGCTGACTTTGTTCAACAAAGCCACTATGAGGTCGGTTTATTGTAAGAGTAATATCTTTTTGCCTTGTGTTGCCTGTTTTTGAATTGAAAGATCCAAGTTTGGAATCAATATGTTGCTCATAGTTATTGATTGTTCTCTCCTCACCTTGTTGACCTGTGCCAGTATTAAATACCTGGCTATCCCTACTTTTATAATTTGGACTTGAATATACAGGTTGTGTTCCTAAATGACCAGTTTCAACTTTTTCTTGGTAGTTGTTAGAAACCGTTTGTTCGCTCCATTCATTTTTAGGTTCACGACCATTCGGATGAGATATGAATTGTCTTTCTTCAGTATTACTAATCGGTTTTTGTTCTGATGTACCTGTACTTGAATATTGTGGGGTTTTGCTATGGAAATGTACTTTACTGTAATTGTGATGCATTAGGACGTTATGGTGTATAGGCTGAATGGCAATTTTTCTCCATATTGATTTGAATGGTGATGCTGTTGTGGTTTCACCGGGAGTATGTATCTGAAATATATATAAAATATATATATAAAAATTGTGGAATTTTTAAACCACAACTCAAATATAAATAGTAATTGCGTTTATGTACAGAAGCAGAAAAAAAGGTGATGCAATTGTCGAAAATGCTTTATAAAATAGAACACACTTGCAAATTATAAATCTGCAACTTCCTAATTTACAGCTGAATAAACCTTTAGCTTAAGAACAAATCATCTATCAAAATCGGTTTATAAATAATAAAACTAATGTTTGATAGATTGCATAATAATCTGAAATTACACATGCACAAGAGTGCATTTTTACGTCGCCTATTATTAAATTCAGGTCATGATATCTAAGTAAAGGCGCTCAACCAAATCCTGATAGATTAAAAGCAATTTTTAATATCAGAAATATAAAAGGATTTTGACGGTTATTACAGTTAATATATAGGACATTTTACCAAAATAGCCAAATCTTTACCTTATTTAAAAAAAACTACATTTAATCAGACTGAACAACGAAAAGAGAATATTTTAATCGTAAATTTATATTGAAAACTAATGCGTTCAATTTTGCAAATGCTTATATTTAGTATTTACTTATTGGTTGTATTTTAAAATAAATGTTTATAAATTTAAAGATTTTCAATTGTATTACAAATATAACATGACATATGTATAGTAACTATATATATTTTATAGAAATACAAATTTTAAATATATCTATGCTCATCACTAATTCTGTAAATATTCATAAAGAATTTAGCTTAAATTCAAATGAGAAGATATGAGAACAATCGTTAATTATATAAAAATTTAATTTGAATAGTTCTTATCTGACAATAACGTATTTTATTAGTGATTAAGGACGATGTAAACAGTTTTTCGTTAATATTAAAATAGATTGCTAGCGATCTTAAAATTATAATGAAAATTTAAAAAATAGCATACTTACGCAATTTATATATTCCAAACTAAATACTACACTTATCGCAATACATAATTCACGTATTTTAAACATTCTTCGACATTACTGATGGAAAGAACTTTATGAACTAATACACTTTGTTGCTATTTCACAAACAAAATTTATGCATCAATTTTGAGGACGATATTATCAGTAATCATTATCAACTGGGGTCAGCATTTGACATTAGTTACTTGCAAGAAGCCAAACACAGTCTGTGTATGACGCATTCTTTGGCTTCTGTTATAAACTGTATATCAGCATTTATTTCTATATTTTGATAAAATATAAACATTCGCAAATGTATTGTACTGGGGTTTCCCATCCGCAGAAGGTATAAACATAAGTTTAAATAGGAAGGATATTAAAACACATTTTTTAAAACAATTTTAGGAAACTTACTTATATATTAATAATTATTATGAACATTCTTTTATTAATTTTTTATTTAATTAGAAATCTCATAAATTATATTTTTCAATAATACACATTTTTAATTAATTAATCAATTCTCTATAAATTTATTTAATATTATATGAAAATATCAGAGGTTGATTTAATTATTTATATAAAGTAAATATTGTAATCATGAATGAAAATTTATTAAAATTTTAACAGAAATATATTCTTTTCATTAATCTATTTTTAAAATGATAGTGCTATCTCTCTCTACCTCTCTCTCTATTTGTGTGCGTGTGTGTAAAGGTCAATTGTTTAGGAGGAAAACAAAACAGACCTAAATTATTTGTGATTTAAAATTTATTGTCACAAATTAATTTAGCGAAAAAGAATTTCAAATGTTAATGAAATTACATTTTTATGTACATGTTTATGTTATTCGCAGTAGTTTGTTCTAAATAAATAATTTCTTATCACATTAAAACATATTAAACTATTTGAACTCAAAATAAAACATGGATTTATATCATTAATGGTAGCGAAGGAATGAATTTCAAAACACGAAAAATCTAATTCTTTTTTGTTAAAATTAAGAAATCTATTTGTACCAAACCAAACCAAAATGATTGTAAATGAGGATAATTATAGCCAATGATTTTAAAACAAAGTAAAGCATATCAAATTATTTGAAACTAGTATGAATAATACTCCAATTAAATTTATTTGAAGCCATTTATTTAAAGTCCACAGAAATATAAAATAAATCATTTTTAATCCTTAAATACAATAAAATCAAGATAGTATTAATATGATATTCAAATGCTGCTATTTAAAACGAATAAATTTATTAAAAAAATGTAATCGTTTTTAATTTAAAGTTTATTGCACACAATAGGTGATTGTTCCCGTAAATAAAAATTTAATTCAATTTACGTACGATTACTTAGTGAGTGTTAACCAAATTATGAAGCAGTAAATGGCTTTTGGTAATTTAATAAGCGATTTTATGAATACATGCTCTGTATTATAATTACTAAATACGTAGTGACGCCACCCATAATCTGAAATTAAATATCCGAATCATCATTGTATAATAATTAAATTATAATACTTACTATTTGGGCAAACGGTAAATCAACGTTAAAAAGTCCTAATGCAGAAATTTGAAAATTTTCATCAACTAGTTGCACCAACCAATTTACCATCTGCAAAATTATTAAGCTTACACAAATTCACTCTTGTATTTATAGATTTTTGTCAATTAATAATTTCTTCATTTAAGGCGATGTTCAATAATTTTATACAAAAACATTTCAAAAATATTTAAAAAAAAATTTATGGTAAATCTCCAAACCGTTTTCAAGATATTTACGTTTCCATAAGTAGTAACCGGGTAATAAATACACTAAAATTAAACTTTAAACACGTTTTTCTCGAAACTACAATTTTAAAAACAGAGTGCACCCTAGCTCAAAAAATAATTAAGCTATTGACTCAAATCTTTTTTTATTTTATCAATTAAATTATAATGCAGAATGCAAACCGACATTTTGACATAAATATACATTTGTTCCATTTTTATTCAATCCCAAAGGTCCAATTTTGTGTACAAAACATAGGACTATTTTTTAGATTTTTTTTAATTTTTAACTTTTTATTGGTTTGCGGGGAAGGTAATTTTGTTCTTAATAAAACACCGTTAGATTTTTTTGTGTTAGACATTCTGGACTGGCGTTATCGTGCACACCGCTAGACACCTCATTTCCGCGGTCTCTACTTTGTCACCTCCTATATAAGTAGTAATGCATAAAAATAAAAATTAAAAATTTTTTTTGTATACTGCATGAGTTATTTATCATTGTAATTAAAATTTTAATTTTCTATCTAATAAAGTAGATAGAAAAAAATTATTAAAAATAGTCATTTATTTGACCAAAAAATTGGAACATCGCCTTAAGGATCATGAAAAATAAATAAAATTATAAAGCATTTAAGTATTTCTTGATAATTAGTTTTAAGGGCTTGTGTATATAAGTACATAATTCTATTGTTGTAACAATTACTGACCTCTCGTCTCATTTGTAAATTCTGTAAATCAAATTTGAATCGTATCAAATGCTTTTTGATTTCGTTAGCCTAAAACAAAATATTCTAGTAATTATAAATACATACATAACATCATGCCTATTCTCATCAAATCCTAAACGAGAAAATTCTCACTCACGCCTTAGATAGCAATTGCTCAATTGTCCACATGGTTATATATCTAGTCAATTACATTATCGATAATATTATTGAAAGTCCCATTTAAACTTACTTGAAATGTAACTGAATAGCAAGCCCATATGAAGAACGATAATTCGATAACAGAAGAGAACAACTTGTAGAAATTTTCCAGAAACAATTCGTTGTCATTTGAAGAAAACCTTATAATAAAATTGAGGATTGTGAGTGTCTCCTTGGTAATCCAAATGAAGTAAATTGCACAGGTAAGCAAAATATGCAAGGCATATGCTTCATTCAAATCTTTCATAGCTTTGCACAATTTCGTGCGACTACTCGAGAACGCTTTCAAATCTTCTGGTTTGAAGAACAATCTCCTAGTGTTATTTCTGAACAAATACGTTATTTTTGTGATATTGTCTATGTTTTCAAACTTGGAGAAGCTTTCAAAGTATATGTTTATTGCTTCGAAACGTTCTTCAAATATGAGACACCATGTGCAGAATTGTAGCCGATATGTTGCATTTACAGCCACAGGAAACAAGGTAGTTACTGTAGTCAAGAGATCGTTTACAATGCTTCCAATTGCTATATTTATCAGAATTATCAAAATAGTGCTCATAAACACGACAGTCATTTTAATATTTCGCTTCCTATAATTTATTTGAACTCCATATTTCTTCCAAGTGGAATCACATTCGTCCAAACAAACAAATCCATTATTGATTGCCTGTGTGTATTTATTTGAATTTACAATTGCGATCACAAATGCTACACACTGCATTATATACATAACTAAATATGTAACACTGTGCAAAGCGGCAAAAGCATCCATCTTACTTATATAACTAGATATTGAGCCATGTTGTATTATTATGAGAATTATGAAAACAACCCACATTGACAAAGAATAGGCGATTTGATACTTGCTACTTTGTATTACTACATTTTGTACTCCTTGTACAAATTTGTAAGGGGATAAACCGAGTAGCCGTGACCAGAAATAGACTAGTTGATACTCATATATTGCACCTTCGTGATTCATTTTTTTAATCCGATGTATGTCATTTGCTTCACATAAAAAATGTGATCGAATTAAAGACAGCAGTAATGTTTGCAGTTGTAATATGTGGTATATCCACGTATCCAGAGCATTGTCTTTAGATAAACCTGTGTAAATCAAATTAGGATTATTTTGTTTTTGAAATATTATATGACATCACCAACTTTATATTTTTATGCCCTTGTTTTGTCATTTTTCATGTGTATCTCGAAATTAGCGAAATGTACGTGGTATTATATAATATAATTCGTTGTTTCACAAATCATAAAACATTTTGAATTTGCATGAAATCGGTAAAATATAATCTTACTTGTTTCTGAAATGCTTGTAATTTGGTTAAATTATGATAGTAAATTTCATTACATACTGACTAATTAAGAACTTCTAGCGTATTGTATATAATAACAGATCATTCGAAATCGACTGTAAAGTGTGTAATAACGAGCATATTTGTTCTTTTTGTTTAATTAATGAGAAATATTCATAAGCGTATTTTAAATCAACAATTCACACTTTAACAAATTAAATTACTTCCATCCAATTAAGGAAAGTGCCTATACTTAACAATACATTTTATAGAGCGAAATAAATTACTATACACAATACAGTTATAGTCCGGAATGCGTTCTGTAAAAACTAAAACGACATATTTTGAAATACGTATGATAATATGATTGAACCGAACCGAAGTACGTATGAGCAATCATTACAAAAATTACTTATACTGCGTATAAGAAAGTAATAAACTGGCAATATTGTTTTGAATGATTAAATTGGTTTTGTTATTAGTGTTAGTATATTTAATTAGCTTTAGTCTATTTTCCTTTATTAATACAAATATTCTTCATTAAGCCTTTATTCGACATCTTCAACATAAACACATCGCATTGGTCTCTCACCTATTTTATTCATATTATTTATAAAATCCCACCATTCATTTATCCACGTAATTCATTTTCTATCTCTCTTAGATACATCAGAAATACATCTTAACATTTTAATATCCAGTCACACGCTCTCTATGCTTGGTTTGCCAAAGTACACCATTATAAACGCATAATCTAGAATTCTTGTGAAAGAAATGAGAGAATTGGCATTAAATTATTTTTAATTTATATATTAAATAGTTGGGGAACCATTAGGGAACACATTCCCACTTACGCATACATACGTTGTATGTAAATATTTTGAATAATTTTTATATGGGAATACGAATTGTTAAAATGTACAATAACTAATAAAACGTAGTTTTAGTTCATACTTGAAAGAGTAAAAGTTGTTTGTTACCATTTCCTTTCTGCATTAGTAACCATGGAACGTTGGTGTGGTAAAGTAGCAGTTGTTACCGGTGCTAGTGCTGGTATTGGATATTCCGTTGTCGAAAAATTAGTAAGAAGTGGATTACAGGTAATAGAATTTTTTTTTCAAATTTCTACTATATTAATAACAAATGTATTACTTTTGCAATAAATACTATATTAAACCTCGTACTGAATATATATGTGGCACAAGTCTAACATATTTCTCCTAGGTTTATAATTATTTTTATTTAGTCAAGACGAGTAAAAGTTAGATAAAATATTTAATTGCTAATTCTTTATATCATATAATCTGTAATTAAAAACTGTAAATTTATATTGGATGTATATTAACACTAATTATTAAATGAAATAGAAATGGGTTACTCTTATTAACCCGTTATCAAAGTACCAATCTGTGCATTGTATGTGTTTTAAACCATATTTTAAATACAAAGGTTTTCATTTCGTTTTCTAGATTTGTTGCTAAGTAAAATAATATGGAAACATCATTTATTGTGAAATAAATGATAAACATAATATTGTAAATAATATGTTCCCATGTGACTTAGGAAATTGAGATTATGAATTTAAAATTTTTAATAATCCAATATGCAAATGAATATTCTTGATATAAAAAATATTTTAAATGTTTTAATATATTTTATATGTAAAAACGGTCTAATTTACTTAAGCAACGTTAAGGTGGGTAGATAGGATTAAAATTTAAAGGCGAAGCAAACGTTAAAGTAAATAATGAAACTGAAATTTAGAGTAATACAATTTAAACAAATTGTGTTATAAATTTCACTTTTATTATTTGGCCTAGTTATGCAAATAAAAAAAAATTAAACTTATCTTCGTATTACTAATATACTGCAGAGTCGATAACATGCTTTCCATGTTTAAAACTGTACACTTTCACTTAATTATTCGATAATGCTGCAAGGTTCTTCGAACGTAATAATTTTCATTGCCACTTCGTTTACGATTGAAATTATTAAATGCAACAAGAAAACCATTGTACAAGTATATAATGCTCATTTTATTGTATGTAATATTTGATGGCTATCAAAAAAAAAAATTGCCAAACAATAATTTAATGTAATCAGATACAAACATAAACATAAGTACATATTCAATTAAATAGGTAGTTAATTCATGTATATATGTGTATATTTAACTTTAAACATTAATAAATTTATAATTACATAAAGCATATATTTAATTAATAACTTAAAAAAAAAATTACACACGCCACATTTGAATTAAAATGTTGTTATCATGAGAACTAAATAAAAATATCTGATTTGAGGAAATTATGACAAAAGCACCTCTATTCATAGACTTTTCTATGCACAATCGCTATTTTTTAGTCATTTTGAAATCAGGGATTGTACATTTTTTCACCTTTTTATAATAAAGTTAATTGTTTTAAGGTTGCTGGTTTTGCAAGAAGACCTGAATTGATTGAAGAGCATGCCAAAAAGCTCTCCGACTGCAGTGGAAAACTATTCGCAGTGAAATGTGACCTGACAAAAGAAGAAGACATAATTGCTGGATTTGAATGGGTCCGCGAAAACTTGGGCACTATTCATATTCTAGTAAACAATGCAGGAGTGCTTAAAGATGGATTTCTACATGGTATTTTTTTATTTTAAAAAACATCTAGCATTCAATATATAATATTTTGTTTATTGGTAGAATCTATTTTACATTATATAAAAGTTACATTAATTTGTTATTCGAACGAATCGTCTATTGATGTTTATAGAAAAAGTCACCCTCTAGTACTAGCACCTAAACGCTGCAACCCACTTCTCATTTTTTCTACGTGGTTCGACCGATGTAGCAAAAGATAGCAATCCTTTGCTACATTCGTCTTGTAGCGATCGAGAAAATGGTTGCAGCTTGAAAAATTGCAGCATGAAAATTTGCTGTAATCGTTGTATAACCTAAAACAAAAATATTTCGTTACATTGCTTACCGATTCTTAAGTTAAACATAAATATAGAATACGAATTCATTTATTTTAAGTGATTATACTTATATATAAATAAATTTCTGTTATCATATTTTATCTAATTGAACTATTCACTCTCATATCAATTGCTAAGTGGTTTTCAATCGATGATAATTTTACTAATGTACTTTACCTTATTAATCGCATTTTCGTCAATTAGATAACACAACAATTCTCAAATATATCTTTATTTTGTATGTAATGGCTTTTAAGTAGAATCAGAGCGCTGAGGATCAATCGCTTGCCAATCATCAAAAATGTTGTTTTCCAATAAATTTTCATGTAAAATTGTAGATATTTTTTATTAGTGTAAGAGTGTCCGTAATAGTATCATTGAATATTTTCCTGTTAAAAAACAGGCACACTTGACAATTGTATAACTATTTACATAACTACATTTAAAATTTAAAAATTATACGTGTAATTTTCCATAAAAGTGAATATTTCCTGTAACTTCAGCTATTTTGGAGTAAATACAAAAACGAACAAATCACTAATATAAACATCCGATTTGAATTTTCTTCTCAGAAATAAAAATATTTTGTTCGAGCCATTTACAAATCTTGAGTTACAGTTTTATATTTTTAGTAATTTTGACTGTAGACACCCCCCCCCCCCACACACACACACAGACAGGAAAGATCCAAAGTACCAATTTTCCTTCTATCTAACTCTTCCACAACAAAATTAATAAGTTCATTATTGTTGCCTTATACATATTATAAAAATTAATTACGCATAAAAACCAATAGATGCCCTAAATAAATATTTCGTTTTAATAAGATTCTTTATCTTGTTGTTAGATGGTAAAACAGAAGAATGGCGCTTGATGTTCGACACAAATGTAATCGGACTGTGTATTTGCACTCGTCAAGCAGTCCAGCAGATGCTGAAAAACAAAATCGATGGACATATTGTACATATTAACAGTATTGCCGGCCATCAAGTAACCCATCATGATCCACCAGCTGCAAGCGCATACCCTGCTTCTAAATATGCAGTTACGGCACTAACCGAAAGTCTTCGCCAAGAAATGGTGTATTTAAAGAACAAAATTAAAGTTACAGTAAGTTATAAAGAGCGAACATAAATGTTTGAAGACCTTAGATACCGATTTTAAGTTAAATTTACCAGCTTATTTTATGCCATCAATGTGACGTAATATCACAATTACTTTCTCAACTGTATTTTTTTATTTATTCGATATATTGCTGATATAATTAAATTTTATTACATTTTTGGTTTCACTGTAGGATTATAACATATTTGTATTTATAGAGTATTAGTCCTGGGTTAACTTATACAGATATGTTCCATATTGGGAACTCAGAGAGATTCAGTCCTGAAAAAATGAAAGAAATGCCTTATCTTTTACCTGAAGATGTCGCTAATGCTGTCGTTTATGTTCTGGGAACTCCGCCTCATGTGCAAGTAATTTACCATTACAAATCATTAAAAGTTTAAATGTATTACCTTCTAATTTTTTATTTTAGATACATGAGTTAACTATCAAACCTGTAGGAGAAGAAGTTTGAATGATTCAATTATTACACGATTACATGTCTTTTGTTTAAGATTACTGTAGTAAATATAATATAAACTAGGACATTGTATTATTAAATGACATAAATTCTAATACAAAATACTTGGGGTTTTTTATAATATTTACGTCTTATGTGTAAAAATGTGTGATGTGTGTAAATAAGTCTGATCGTGAATAAGATAGACCTGAAGTTAAGCACAAATAAAGATAGCTCCTGCCATTACATATTAAATTAAACTGATTTTAGCATTATTGGCGAGCTGTTCGTGTTCAATGTTTCAACTTCAGAATTAATTATCAAATCTGTATTTTTTAATATTTTTTATAATTTTCAATAGTTTTGGTATCAAATTACAATTTACCATTTATGTATTTACACTTTCTGTTTTCTACAAATTTGTTCCACCATTTTCGCCCATTTCGCTATTTAAATTTCCAGCTTGCTCTATCTATTTGTGATTACGTAAAACGGAAATGTATATGAATATTAACCATTAAAAAAAAAACGATACTTACAATTTGAAATGGCATTGAAAATGATTAAAATCATTAGTATTAGAAAAATGTCTACTCATTCTATATAAAAATTACATTCCAATAAATAATAATTTGACATCGATTATCTTAAAAATATTTACTGAAAAACATTTAATACTTACGTCAAATATTTAAAAAAAATTGAGTTAGTACATTTACAAACCAACAAACGTACGGCTAAAATTATTTCTAAAATAGCGTAATAAATAATTACATATTCTATAATTTCTACAACGTCTAAGAAAGGTCAGTGTAAGACAAGCCATGACATTCTATCGTTATTCAACTCTATTTTTACAGACTGCTTTAGAGTATTATTATGCTAATGTATCATTAGGAAACAATTTATTATTCGGAAAATTTAAACATTTATCCTACATTTTTCATACTTATAAAAATGTAATGACAAAATTAAATTATCTACCTCGTTATCGGATATTTGAGAAAATGAAGGACAGGTATAATATCGTGATTTTGTTTTTAGTAAAGCCTTAATTTAAAGATTGTAGATTATAACATCTAAAAAAAAAACTGTGAGCTAATTTGATTTATTTAAATAATTTTGATTATCTAAAAGGATTCTTAATATAGTAAAATTATATAAGAAAACATTGCATATAATTAAAATTAAATTATTAAAAGGGCTCACAATCGGTGATTTCTTTTTATATTAGAATATTTCTTCTCCTATTTGAAGCATTTAATTGTTGTAAGGAAAATAAAGCACAGAAACAATGTTGACCAGAATCGTTCATCAGTATGATTTATTTCAACCAAATTATTTTGCTTAAGTATTGTACGAGCAAGGTTAAAGTAGATGTTCCGCAGATAGGAATGTACTATTCGATAAATTATTTCAATAATATTATCAGAACCTTTAATATTTTGCTCAGTAAGGATATTAAGAAATAGAAATATTAGTGCAAAATGGATCGTTGGCGTGGAAAGGTTGCTGTTGTGACGGGAGCTAGTGCAGGCATTGGGGCTTGTATTTCGGCTAAACTTGTAGAAGAAGGCATTAAGGTTTGTTCTACATATACAAACATATTTCATATTACAATTTAATATCTAGATTATACAAAATTATATATACATTTTTTGTTATGAAGTACATTGGATAGTTTCTTCCCTATTAATTTTGGAACAAAAATATTTAATAAATAATTGTTCTTTACTCAGATATAACAAATTGGTTTCCTAGATATTTATAAATTAATTAATATAATTTGAAAGCAACATCACCGAACGTGTGCAAAATGATGATATTATGAGCAAATTATTTAATTAAAATGAAATTATTACTTTTACAAAGCTCTTTCTGAAAAGTTAACAAACATTTGATACTTTTCTTGAAGGTTGTTGGTTTTGCCAGACGAGTGGAGAGAGTAGAAGAATTATCCAAGAAACTTGAAAAACACTCAGGCAAATTGATTGCGGTCAAATGCGATGTCAGCAAAAAAGACGATATTATCAAAGCATTTAAATGGGTCGAAGAAAATGTAGGACCTTTACATATTTTGATTAACAACGCAGGCATTTACAAGGAAGGATCTCTTTTAGGTAATATTTACATCTATCGTTCTTATATAAGATACTTATGTTAGAAAAATACAATAATTCAATAAATAAGTATATATAAAATTAATAGATTGTATTCTTGATTTTACGTGTAGTAAATTTTAGTAAAATGAAAAATTCAAATAATTCAATAGCAAAATCTTTATCGTTTTTGATTTAACAGTAATAAAAGTATCTTTCACAAATACTACTATTTTGTTCATTTACTTTACATTATTTTGTTCTCTGATTTCTGCTAGTTTTTAAATTTTATGTTTTATACAGATGAAAAATGCGATGATTGGAAAATGGTCTTTGATACGAATGTGATAGGTCTCACATTGTGCTCTCAGCAAGCGATTAAGCAAATGCGAGAAAATAATATTGATGGGCATATTATTCATATTAATAGTATTGCTGGTCATCATCCTATTGCTAGCATTCCACCTGTTCTGAACGTGTATAGTCCTTCGAAATACGCGGTAACGTGTCTCAGTGACGTAATGCGCCAAGAATTGAGACATGTTAACTCAAACATAAAAGTTACTGTAAGTATCATATTTCAAAAATAGATAGAAATTTTAAGATTAGAATCCACAAAAACATCGAAAAGTTGACATTTTATTTTGGTGTAGCTCTTATTTAAGAAGTATTTAACAATTTACCTTCAACAATTTTACCTTTAATAAGTCGCTGAAATGGTATACATTAACAAAAAAAATTGTGTTATGATTACAGAGCATTAGTCCTGGAGTAGTGAATACCGATATTTTCACTACAGCCGGTTCCCATCGGAAGATATCAGACCTGGAGCATTTGCAGACAACGGATATAACTGAGGCAGCTATATATGTTCTAGGTACTGGCCCAAATGTTCAGGTTAGTTACTCGTTAAAAATAAAAGTAAATATCGTTAATTAATTAATATGCAGAATTTACTATTAACATTTTTTATGTCATATATTAATTTTCATTCCAGGTACAAGAATTGACGATTGCTTCAATTCGCGAGAAATATTAACTATCTCAACTGCATAAGTTTGAGCACGTTTACAATGTTATACGTTTATAAATATTACAATAAATAATTTTTTCAAATGGAGTAGCAAAATACGCACTAAATTTTTGTTAAAATATACCAAATTGCAATGCAATATTTCCTGGCAAAAGAGCAATGGTGAAACTTCAATATCTACCCCGCAACCCGGATCTATTCTTCTTGAAAGAGTTTCATTCTAAGCATAAAATTAAATTAAAAGCACAAAATTATTATGATAACCAACATTTACCTGCTGCGTATAATAAAATCCAGTGCAGATATTTATTTAGAATGATGAGTAAAATTTCCAAATGATACATCATTTAAAATAATTTCAATGCCATTCATTACTGTCAGTGCTGTTCAGTTTTAGAAGGTTAACACTTATTTTGTATGTTACTTAGTTGTATAAATTTATTTACAAATAAATTCATTATCAAATAAAAATATTAAAAAATATATTTTGCCTATTAATTTGCTTCCGAATATCACTCGTGCTTCCGAATATCACTCGTGCTGCGCACTCGTAATATTCATACTAAAGCACAAGAGACATTCGTAATACACCATCAAAAATAGTCGACATAACTTTGACTACTTATGGTATTACATGTGAAAACTTACCAAATTACAATAAATTAGTACTACCCATGATATTAAAACGAAAGACAAATGAATGTGTGCTGTTTGACACATGTCAATTATTTATTAAAATGAATTCAATATAATGTACAAATATGTAAATTAAGTTTTTAAGTCTTCTTGACTTTAAAAATATAATTTTATTCTTTTTAATACAAAGTTACGGAGTAACTGTTCTTAAGACAAAGTTAGAAACAATTTTCTAAACAATTTTTCTGTTACTTCAACAATTTTTCAATAATTGAAGAAACCGCAAAAAATGAATTTCCGGTTTGAATATTTTCTTCAAAAATAGAAGGTGCACACCTCAGGAATATGCAAACCTTAAGTTTAAAGTTTATTAAATTTTACCTTCAGTCGTTTAGGATGTAAAGCGCGCACGCACGCACACACACACAAACAGACACACGGACGGCATTCCAAAAATAATCGGAATCGATTAAGGGAAGGTCAAAACGTATATTTCTGTTAAAATCTCGACATCGACATTATTCATGATTACAATACTTACTTATACTGCGTATAAGAAAGTAAGAATTACATAAAAATATTTATCCAAATAAAAACACTTGGTAATTTTCAAAAATAGTTAATTGGTACGACGCGATTTGACCTTTCGGTAATTCATCATTAAGTAATACAATCACTTGATGATGACTGAGAGGTCGAATTACGTCGTACCAATTAACTATTTGTGAAAATTACCATGTGTTTTTATTTAGTAAACTACGCTTAACCAAGTGCCAACCGAACAAACGATTCATAATATTAAACATACATCTCAAATTCTTTCATACTTATAAAAATTGAACTAAATGACAAAACCAAATTTATTGATTCATAAGCAAATAATTTATCTCGTTATCGGTTATTTGCTAAAATAAAGTGCACGATTCATATCGTGATTTCCTTTTAGTTAAACTAGCTTTAATTAAAAGATTTTAGATTATGCTTCTAAAAGTAAACCGTGAGGTCATTTGATTTATGTAAATCATTTTAATCAAACTCAACTTTGAATTCTATTCTTAATACTCGTATATTAAAATTTAATAAGAAAACATTGCACATATTTAAAATTAAATTATTAAAAGGGCTCGCAATCGTATTTTTTATATAATAGGATATATGTTCTCCATTTTTTTATATTTTATATTATCATTTGGTTATTATAAGGAAAATAAAACCGCAGAATCATTCATCTGTAAAAAAAACTTTCTTACATAATAATAATTTTGCTATGACCAAGGTTAATAATACTACAGATAGGGAATGAAGAACAAAGATAAATGATTTCAATAGTATCACCAGCACCTGTAATATTTTGCTTAGTAAAGATATTAAGCGATAAAAATTTAGTTCAAAATGGATCGTTGGCGTGGAAAGGTCGCTGTAGTGACGGGAGCTAGTGCAGGCATTGGGGCTTGTATTTCCGCTAAACTTGTGGAAGAAGGCATTAAGGTTTGTTCTACATATACAAGCATATTTAATATTACAATTTAATATCTAGATTATACAAAATTATATATACATTTTTTGTTATGAAGGACAATGATAAATTTTCATTCTTCCATATTAATACTGGAACAAAATGATTTAAAAATTGTATCAAATTTTATTGATTTTTTTGTTTGATTGACTATTCTTGCTACAAAATCGACGTAAATTATAAATTCCATCATCTTTACGCAGTTTATAGAGTGCAACAAAACAAAAAATTAAATAAATAATTGCGTATTTTTGTGTATAATTTGACAATTTATATTTATTCAATTGTTACCTTCAATACATTTTTATTAATCATAAGGGATAGACTAACTCCAGGGAAAATATTCAGATTTGGGAATTGTTTGCTAGAAAATGGCGATATAATTAAAATGATATAGTTTGTGTCCTCTTATTTAAGTAATTCTTTGTTTTCTTTATATTACCCTTTCTGCAATAACTTCGAAACAAATGAAAAATATTTCGTACAGTTTTTGATCGATTTCTTCATAGATTTTAACAATAATAAGCAAAATTATAAATGTCTTATTGATATATTGCTATAGTTACGTGGGCATGGGGGATTATATTTAATAAATCTTGTCACTATTGTCAATTGTTAAACAGGAAAAGAAAGTAGCCCTAAATAAGTTCAAATTTGAATATATATAACATGTAGTGTCGAAAAAAGATTTAGAAGAAACGTTTTAAAAGTTCGTAAAATATTAAATATTTCATGTTCATTTGAAAACTAATCGTCCGGCCATTATAATTTGTAAAATAATGAAGCGTATTTTATTTAAATTTAAGCAATTACACTCGACGTTTTGATATCGTAATCGTAATTGCTTAAATTTAAATAAAGACTGCTTTCCCATAAAATACGCTTCATTACATTACAATTATAACAGTCGATATCCAAAATTCATCATAATTTGTAATATAGTCGAATGAACAATTATAATTACTGGAATGTTAAAAATCTTGTATACGAATACTTTACCCATCTGAGCAAAATATAGTTGCTACGTATAAGAAAGTCAAGTGCAGATATTTATTTAGAACGATGCGTATAATTTCTTAATGATATAAAATTTAAAAGAATGTCAATGCCATATGTTTCTGTCAGTGTTACAGTTTTTCTTTCTAGAAGGTTAACACTCATTTTGTATATTGTCATTCAAAATATTTTAAGAAAATATATTTCATCTATATAGTGCTTTACGTTTTATGTAATCAAAAGTATATATATATCTGTGTGTGTGTATGTGAGCGCTCTACAGCCCAAACGGATAAAGGGAAAATTATGAAATTTTAAACTTTAGATTTGTAAGTGCCTGGGCAAGAAAACCTCCTATTTTTGAAAACAATATTCCGACCGGAAATGCATGTTTACTCTAGTCATTTTTTGCAGTTTCTGCAATTACTCAAAAACGGTTGCAGTTACAGAAAAATTGTTACAGTAAAAATTATAGATATCAGCATTTTGTGCAACTTTTATTAGACACTTTTTTTTCTCAAACGGTTCCGAAAGCAAGAAAATGGCTCTTGAAATTTCTTCACATTACATTTAATTTTACATAAATCGTATCATCTGCGCCTGTCAATTGTTTATCAAAAAAAGCAAAACAGACTTAAATAATTTGAAGTTTGACACTTTATATATTTATTCAAAGAAATATAATTAGCGTAAAAGTGTTCCAAAGGTCAGAACAAATATTATAAATTAGAAAAATAATGAAACTACGATGTGGTTTACCCCATATAAGAAAGTTCGGTGCATGAAACTGCAGATGTTTTATCTTAAACACACTGTATGTATATATGATAACTTTATGATAAAAATTGTTTTTCTTAGATCAGCATTATTTATAATTATCGAATGTTCACAAGTGTGATTTCTTTATTATTTAACTAAATCTAAATTCTTAATTGTAAACTTATTTCTCATGAATCATATTTATTAGTCATTATGTAATAACAAAATTTTTAATCAGACAAACGGAAGTAAAAACTGTGTGTCATACAGGATACACACATGGTCATTGAATTTACGTAATTTTTAGAGTGGCGTGGTAACTTGATATTTGTCGTTGAATAATAAATCAATAAAAAGAAATCATAAAAAAGTGATTTTACAATCTAAACAATTACTTACTTTCTATACTTGATTATAATAATCAACCATGAATCTATCTGTGTGTATGTGAGCGCTCTACAGCCCAAACGGCTAAAGGAAAAATGATGAAATTTTAAAGTTAAGATTTGTATGTGCCTGGCTAGCAAACCTCTTATTTTTGAAAACACCAGAAGTACATGTTTACCCTAGTCATTTTTTGCAATTACTCAAAAATGATTGCAGTTACAGATAAATTATTACAATAAAAATTATAGATATCAACATTTTGTACTTTTACTTGAACCTTTTTTTCCCGGAAACAAGAAAATGGCTCTTGAAATTTCTTCTTATTATATTTATTTTTACATAAATCGTATCATCTGCGCTTGTCAATTGTTTAACAAAATAGACTTAAATAATTTGAAGTTTGACATTTAATATTTATTCTAAGAAATATATTTAGTGTAAAAGTGTTCCAAAGGTTAGAACAAATATTTTAAATTAGAAAAATAATGAAAATAGGATGTGATTTAACCCAAAAGCGTATAAGAAATTTCGGTGCATGACACTGCAGATGTTGTTGTAGGTTGTTGGTTTTGCCAGACGAGTTGAGAGAGTTGAAGAATTATCCAAGAAACTTGAAAAACACCCAGGAAAATTGATTGCGGTTAAATGCGATATCAGCAAAAAAGACGATATTATCAAAGCATTTAAGTGGGTACAGGAAAATGTAGGACCTTTACATATCCTAATTAACAACGCAGGTCTTTATAAGGAAGGATCTATTTTGGGTAATATTTATTTCTATAGTTCTTATGTAAGAAAAGTACGATATTATTAATTAAAGCACAATACTACTGAAACATATATATCATACTTTTATCGAAAACATTCACTTGTAGTGTATTTAAGGTAAGTGAATAATATAAAAAATCCAAATAGTTTTAGAGTAAAATATTGATCGTTTTGGATTTGATTGATAAACAATGTTTACACAAATACTACGAATTCATCCATCTTCAGTTACTTAATGTTCATTATCTAGTTTATAATTATTATTTTTATTCAGATGAAAAATGCGATGATTGGAAGCTGGTCTTTGATACAAATGTGATAGGTCTTACATTGTGCTCACAACAAGCAATTAAGCAAATGCGAGAAAATAATATTGATGGACATCTTATTCATATTAACAGTATAGCAGGTCATCATGCTGTTGTTGGCCCGACACCAATACTGAACGTGTATAGTCCGTCGAAATTTGCGGTAACGTGTCTTAGCGACGTTATGCGCCAAGAATTGAGGCATGTTAAGTCAAACATAAAAGTAACTGTAAGTATATTTCAAGAATCCATATCAGAAATAAATTGATCATTTAAACGAACAAAACCACACCAAATATTAAGATTAGAAATGATAAGCACCTCGAGCTGTTGATTTTTTTTTATTAATTTACATCGAATAAAACAATAAAAAATATTTGTTATGATTACAGAGCATTAGTCCTGGACTAGTTAATACTGACATTTTCAATACAGCCGGTACCGATCTGAATATAACAGAATTGGATCACTT
This sequence comes from Nebria brevicollis, assembly GCA_944738965.1. Taxonomy (NCBI): domain Eukaryota; kingdom Metazoa; phylum Arthropoda; class Insecta; order Coleoptera; family Carabidae; genus Nebria; species Nebria brevicollis. Next base: position 6,325,187 of record OX122909.1, on the reverse strand, counting down.
ACAGACAAAGGATATAACTGACGCAGCCATATATGTTTTAAGTACTGGTCCAAATGTTCAGGTAAAATACATTTTAGAAGAATAAAACTAAAATTCGTTTACTAATTTATTGAATTGTTTATATCTTGTATTTTTATTCCAGGTACAAGAATTGACGATAACTCCAATTGGCGAAAGATTTTAACCATCAGAAATTTGAGCACGTCTACAATGTATTAAGTTTAGAAATATAGAAATAAAATTTTTAATCAAATAAGGTAGACAAAATCTATATTGTTGTTAAAATTTACAAAATTGCAATGCACCAACATAAACATAGCAACAGTGGATCTTCATTTCATTTACAAAAAAAAACTACAATATATTTTATATTTAGTATGCGTAAAAATTGTACTTAGTATATAAACATATTAGTTATATTATATATTGTTACTCAACGTAAAATAAAATGTTATAACAGTGAGACATTTAAGAGAATTGTTTCATTTTGCTTAAAGATGGTGAAATAAAAGTATAATTTCAAATATATTCGTACAAAATTATTAATATTCCACATTGCAACTTTAGTTGCCGCTACAAATAGCAACGTTGAAAGACCAATTACAAATTTCCTCGATCGGATCATAGACAGTTCCAACTCCACACTCATGCAATGAAGGAACACCATTGGCACATTGGCAAATATATGGAGAACAACCACCCAAACTTTTCAATCCATCAACACCCAGAACTTCACAGAATTTCTCATCACATTTAAACATCTCCGGACTAACTTCAACTTCCTTTCTCGCTTCAATTACATCTTTATTCTCTGTAACTGGAGAAGAAATTGAGTTGATGGCCTCCATGGAATTTTTCTCTAAGTCCATCGTAAGTGGAACTTCGTGCATCTCCAAAAATACATTTTTATTGTCGGTGCTATTAATTGTTGACGATGTATTCATAGGATTATTACTTAATGAATGATGAGTATTGTCATTTGATAACAAATCGAAAATTGCTGAGGTTAAGAATGCGAGAATTCCTATTGAGACTGGAACGTCTGCCCCGAGAAATGTTTTTGGTTCTCGAGCTTCGATATCTTCTAAATTATTATCCAGATCTCCATTTATTTTGTATGCTACGATTATGTGAAATTGAAGGTATACAAAGAAGTACACTAATACAAAAACAATATTTTTCATTTTAGTTTTGTTTTGCTGGACGGTAGAAATCTTAAATTAGAGAAACAATTTGAGAGTTAATATTTAACTTACGTAAAGAAATTTCACACATTACTTATACTATAATAATCAATACAAATTTAGATTAATCATGGTACTATGTATTTGCCTGACCAGGAAACCTTCAATTACAAAAAAAAAAAAAATAGAGATACTGAAAGTGCATGTTTAGTTTTTTTTGGTGGTTACACTTACAATAAAAATAGAAATTAGAATAAAAATTAGAGATGAAAATTTGTACTTTTTATTTATTTTTGTATAAATCGTATCAACAATGTTTGTCAAAAAAAAAATTTGGAATTTGACATTTAATATTTATTGCAAGAAATTTATTTAGTAAAAAAGTGTTCCAAAAAGTAAAATCTTATAAATAAGTAAAATAATAAAAATATATTTCTTATATGTATGAAAAAGTTCAGTGCAAGCCATTGAGGATATTTTACATATACGCAAAAGGAAGGAATAATTTTTGTGCAATTAGCATATGAATTGTATTTGAAGGATATTTATAAAAATTGCATACTTACAGCTATATTAAAGAATTTGCCGAAGTTCAAGTATATTTGAAATATATTACTAACATACATGCGTATAGACAACATTTATATATATACGTTAATTTATCAGGTTAACAAACTATGCTATGATTAAAAGATCATTATTCAAGTGCCATACACAACATTAGCTCAAAGATAATAAAGTCATTAAAATAAAAATGTATTCTAAAATTTATTCAATAATTAATTTCAATTATCGATTCAAATAGTTCTTAATGGCAGTGAATTTCGACGACATGCTATCATAATATTATTAACGTAAAATTATTAATCATATTAAATTAATTCATCAAATTAGAATATAATTAAATAAAATTGAGATTAATTGAATCACCTATTGAATATTATCGCTGGATGATATATCTAGTAGAGAAGCAATCAAGAAAACATTAAAATTATTCACAATTTATTTGAAAACCAAAAATGTAATAGTGAAAAGAAGAATTTTCACAAAAAAATTAATTATCCAAAAAGATTTTTATAATAAACAGGATTTAAATAACAAATCTGTGACTATGAAATTTAAGGGGTTATGGCTACCCTATATAGGTAAAACTAAAATTAAAAGGCGTATCAGCTTCTAGGGCTGTTCACGCCATAAACTATAAAATGAAAAGAATGACCAATTTAAATATATAGGGTAAAAATAAAATTGGACAAAGCTCGTTCAGCCAGGTGAGGGGGACTATAACTCCTGGTTAGCCCTGGCGATCACACCAGCTTGTGGTGTGACGTCCCAAATTGTGGCTCTGTGGTGGGTTGGGGGACCAGGAGATATTTTTTTCTATTTTGTTCATGGCGACAAAAACAAAAACCTCGGGGGCCCCTCCCCCCAAAACGATATCGTCCCTTGTCGGACGAGGGAGAAAAATTTTCGAAGGGCGAAAATAAGTTTTCGCCCAAATTTTTAACAATTAAAAGAACTGAAGAAAATAAATGGCTGGTGGAGAATCCAAAACCACCAAACGGCTACGTGATGGAACACACCTGGTGGAAACGGCAAATTCGTCGCAAACCAAGGTTCTTTTAAAAGCTAATGTTTTGTTTGGCATGCCAATAGCAGTTGAAGCTCACAAATTCCTCAACACGTCTCAGAGCGTAATATCGTATTACGACCTGTTATTTGTTGAGATGGATGAGTGAAAAATTGAGAGAGTTTGGTAAGGTAACTTATGCTTTAGTCTGTAAGGAGTGTTGTGTTTACAGACACAAATAAAACCAAAATTAGTCGCATCGTCAACAATTGGAAAGAAAGCTATTTATATTAGGAGGGAAGATGTTTTGGAAATTTTTCATAAAGATTCTACATCCTCTCAAATTGTTGATAAAATTCCTACCCTTTTCGGGCGGAGCCAAACAACCAAAAATCAACTCAAATTTATATAACGAAACACGCTACTCACTATGGACACTCAAATGATATTAGACACCGCCATTTCGGCAAACGCTGTTATACTAGGATCAGCCGAAGCATCTACTATATTTAGGCAAAACTTAAATTCAGCGATAAAGATCAACATAAATCTGACGGCTTACATCAAAGAAGAATGGCGAAATAAAGAATACCACATCTGTTGTTTTGACTTTCGTGTTGGTCAAGCTTCCGTAGAGGATTAAGGTTGGTTTTCACCGCCGGAGAGGATTAAGGTTGGTTTTCACCGCCGGAGAGGATTAAGGTTGGTTTTCACCGCCGGAGGAGAAGCTGGAGCTGCAGCCCCAGCCTGTGTCGCAGCCCCGGCGCCCGTGTATGGCGCGGCGAGCGCCTTAGAGCCAGCACGGCGAATTTAGTTAGTTATCTTTTATTTATATACTTTATGAAAATCTAATTGTTTTGTTTTTTAGTTGAAAACTGTAGTAGACTTAATAAATCGAATACAAAAATTATCCAAGTGTTTTATTTCAAATATTATTCAAATTATGTTTCATCAAGTTAATTCAATTAATTCCTCTGACTGGAGGGCCAATAGATGTTGCAGCATAGGTGCTGCGGGGAATTCTAACTACCACCCGTAAGGGGGCAGGGGGAATTGTTTAAAAGAAAAATAAAATTGTAATGAAATTTGATGTTTAATATCTGCTCCACATGTTGGCATACTGAAACAAAAGGTAATAAACATAAACAAATATTCTAATTGTAAATGCTCTTGCAGTAGTTGTTATTTGAGCAATCAAATATAATTTACTATAGAGAAGCAATTTATATTTATACGGTAATATATTGGTAGATATGTGTAATGATGCTGAATTACAGGTCCAGTCATCGTTGCTCACATATTACGATACGATTTTAGAGTAGGGTATAATAAATCTATGTTGAATTTTCAATAGAAAAACAAAATAGACTCAAATAAATTGGAATCTGATAATTAATATCTATTGTAGGAAATATATTTAGTGAAAAAGTGTTTCGAAGATTAATCAAAAAAAAGCACCATTATGGATGCATTGTACCAACACATATTTTCAAAAAAGTAGAATTGAAAATTGAAAGAGTTAAAGTGTCTATAATGAAAGTTAGACTCAAATCTTAAGAAACAACTTCTGTCGACAAAAGATAATTCATTTATACTTAAAGCAGTTAGAGATAAAATAAATAATATGGAAAATGATGGTAGGTAGGTGGATTAAAATTAAAAGGCGTATCAGCCTCTTGGGCTTGGAAAATGATGGTATATATAGCGGAGATAAAGCGAAAATAGTGAAATAAGTTTCAGATCCTCCGATAATGGCAAGAAATAGTTTTAGCAAAAACGCTGATGGTCTGGTACGTACTTATATTAGACTCATTTATTGTTTGAACAACCCAACTCACACGTATCAGAATATTATTATCATTAATATGGCTTTGGAAAACAAAACACTTTCATTTTCAGAAAAATGAACGTTTGAAGAAAACGACCTGAACGATTTAGAAATTAAATCAAGAAATCTTCCATTCAGCTGCCATACCAACCTCGTTACCAATCAAAAAACAGAAACCTCATGCATCCATCAGACCCTAGACTAAAAATTATAACCAAATTGCATTCTAATCCTGTAAATAAATTCAATATTGAGTGCAAATATATGTATATAATTTATCTCCTGCGTTTTATTTATTACTTACTGATCTAAAATCACACAACAGCACGCAACCAAAATATCTTCAGTGTCCTGCACTGAACTTTCTTATACACATCTTGGTTAGATCATATTTAGACTATTTTTCTAATTTATAATAATATCTTACAAACCTTTGGAACCTCTTTTCACTAAATTATTTCTTAGAACATATCTCCATATTTAATTTTGTTTTTCTGTTAAGCAATTGACATGCACAGTTGATAATCATTATAATATGAACCAATTTCAATATCCATTTTCTTGTTTCCGAAAGTCAGCTGTTTGACAGGAAAATGAAATAGACCCAAAGAATATGATATTTATTGTCACATATCTATGTAATTAAAGTTGTGCGATATAATTATCTTTCACTTCAATTGCAATTATTTTAGTAGATACAAATTTTATTACTTTACTAATTTTCACAATTACAATACATGCTCATTACTTCGTATAAGAATTGTTGCTCTGGCAAAAAAAAAACAAAATAATATTATTTATATTAGCATTTCTCAAGATGAGTGGTAAGTGAACATGAATTTTCTTCTTCGTAAAATTTACGTTATTTAAATTGTTTATCTACAGATATGAATACAGAATATCCGGAATTAGAAGCCGAATTGGTCCACCTGAACAATAAAAGTAAGATATATAATTTTGTTTATTTAAAGATTAAACATATGTAACGCGAACAACCTTTTTGAAGAATTATCGCATGAGTCTCCGCTGCAGCCTCCAACGGTGCAGTCAGTGCCATTGGTTCAACAATCCGCGGTGCGGTCTGCAGAAATGCATCCACCACTAAAGACGGCAGAAGCGCCGCTACCTGCTGACCTCTACTGCAGGAATCGTTACTTTTACGGGAAGCGAAATGGAGACCGCGACCATCGTGGCCGCGGCTATGGTTTTCGTAGCTCTGGTGGCTGCGACTATAATGATTCGAAAGACCGCGGCGGAATAAGCGACCGTGTAGAGAATTTTAGACTTTCTATGATAAATGGAGGCTTCAATTTCATGCAAAAATAATGGATTTATTTTCCCTACACCTAATATAATACTGCTTACCGTTTAGTAGAATATTTACATTAAAAGCGCTATGGAAAGGACCGATGGAGGGAAAAGAATCTCAAGCAGTAGATCAGTTTACTAGCATATTTTTCCGTGGAGTTGCTTGGGTGGTGTTGTACCCAACAGGGTCTTTTAGAGAAATAGATGATTTATATTTGTGTGTGACATATTTTTCTGAAATGTGCATGTTGATCGAACGGACGGGGATAATTGGAACTTCCGAATGATTTCGAAGAACAGATCATTAATCATGAGAAGAATGAGGAAAGTAAGTCTTGATGAACGAACTTAAAGACAGCTAGGCGAGTGAATGACAACGGCCTTATGCGGCCTAAAACAAGCCGATCGAGTTTGCTACAAACGATTGGACAAGGAACTGCGCAACATTGGGAGCAAAGTCTTAAATTATTCATATTTTGTACTTTAATATCCTTCCGATCAGAATAAAATACGTATAAGGAAGTTTAGTGCTAAGCACAGATATTTAAATACTAAATGAAATAAAGAATGTATAAGGATTAAGGACTAAATAGAAATATATTTGAGAGAAATTTGAAAGTCATTTTGAGCACTCATTGCTCAAAACCAAAGTATTTTTATCCACATAAAACTATGTTAATAAGTATAACTAAGGAAATACAGAATATATTAAAAAAGACAGTATTTATTAAAAATAAATTTTTTTTAATCAAAGGTTTCATGATGTGGTAAATTAAAATACTTTTATTTATCTTCACCCCCTACAACTCTTGAAGTGAGGACAAAAATTATTAACATGAATCATAAAAAACTGTATGCTTGAAAAATATATCAGCTATGGTTGCATTCTCATATTTATGTATTAAATCGAATACAAGCTCAAGCATCTTCAGATATGAATCTTAACTAACTGCTTCCTTATTCGTATTCGTGTTTCTCATAAACACGATAATTTAAAAAATGCAGTATACCAAAATATAGTCATTGTCAATTTAGAAATCATAAAAATTTATTCCAATAGTAATTGGTAGACAAAATTTTAAGATTTTCTTTATTTATCCAAAAAAATCCATACTAAATTCAAATTCATGTTTCTTGTAAACATGATACTGATTAGCTCAAAAATCATTACTTTTATTTAATAAATCATATTTTTAAACATGTATATTGTAGTGAATTTCACAAATAATTCACTAAATACACACAGTGCTGTTACAAGAACCAGCTGTCAATTAAAAACAATTGAAAAGCTCAACGAGTGCGCAGCCTCGGTCGCACATCTCCCACTCATGCATAGTAGCTGCAGGCGAGGCAGTATATAAGGCGAGGCAGTATATAAGGAGATGCTCCACAAGAACTGACAATAATCCTAAACAGCTACCACGCCGACCTAAAACTATAAGAAGTGCTTAAAACCTCAATGTCACATCTATGTAACAATGACGTAATATTTATGTAACCTTTCTTGTGATGTTTCTATTGATATTTGACAATAATTTTATTATTTGTTTTTCTTTTTTTTTTTTTTTATGTCCATTTCCTGTTCTGATGTTTACTCATTATTATGTATGTAATTTTTTTTTTCTTTTTTTACTATATTTTGCCTGTCAATCTATGCTGAAGAGGGCATGTATGCCCTATAACGGCACACATACTATAACATTTATATACAACTTGTAATATTCCATTATAATAAAGATACTTTTCAATCTGAATCTGAATCTGAATAAGGAGATGCGCAATAGTCTGAATTGCCTCAAGGCAGGTGTAGATTTCGTACACCAAACATCTAAATATTCATATTAGTCAAAACAATCTGATGTCGAAGGAGAAGATGCCATTGGCACAGTAACTCCAAAATAAAATGAATTAACAGTATCATAAGGAGAGGCGCAAACCATTCCAATTCGGAATTCTGCACACCCACTCCTGCAGGCCAGAGTATCAGCAATCAAACATACATATCTGCTAGCCGGAAGGTCAGAGAATACATATCGCAAACACGGCATACATTAGCATTAAACACTTTTACATTAAGAGAGAATTTTTATATGGAAAAATTAGATTCGAGAAAACGAAGAGTTAGATATCCTGCAAAATCAAAGACCAATATCTTCTCATCCATCATCGCCAAAACAATCCTCTCCGCAGAAACCTTAACCGAAGAAGTTCTCAGTTCCTTACCAACTAAAACCAATTGACAGACCAAAACCCAAATATCAAGTGGTAAATAGAAGTAAGATCCACCCCACAGATCCCCGATTAGAAATTGTACAGACTGCAAACAATTTACTAAATATAACGTCAATTTTAAATATATATAACATATCTTTGATTATTTATCTGCTGATCGAAAAAATAACACAATCAAAATATAATAAATATTTCGTACCGTTTAGTACAAAATTTACCTTAAAAACGCTATGGACAATATCAGATCGAGGGAAAAGAATCCCAGGCACTGGATTAGTGCATTTATGCGAGAATATACTATTCAACTTTCCAAAGGACAAAATAAAAGACAACATATGGAAAAATTAGATTCGAGCAAACGAAGAGTTAGATTTCCCGCGAAGTCAGAGACCAACAACTCCTCATCGACCATCGTCAAAACAATCCTCTCCGCAGAAATTTTCACCAAAGAAGTAAAACCAATTGACAGTCCAAGACACAATTATTTTTCTATTGGTAAATAGAAGTAAGATCCACCTCACAGATTCCCGATTAATAATTGTACAGACTGCTTATAGCAAACAATTCACTTAATGTAACGTTAATTTTAAATATGTATATAACTTATCTTTGACTATTTATTTATCTGCTGATCGAAAAATAACACGCAATCAGAATATTATACATATTTCGTACCGTTTAGTACAAAATTTACCTTAAAAACGCTATGGAGAATATCAGATCGAGGGAAAAGAATCCCAGGCAGTAGATTAGTGCATTTATGCTTGCATATCTTGGCGAGGAGGTGCTGCACTCATCAGGGTCTTTTAGAGAAATAGATGATTTATAATTGTGTGGCATATATTGTTCTGAAACGTGAATGTTGGTCAAACGGACGGATATAATTGCAGCCAGTGACCAAAGCTCTCCTACATTGATTTAAATACTAACAATTATTCATTTATAGAAAGATTTTATTATTATTCAAAGCAATTACGCAATTTAATGTTTCAAAAGTGAGGAGGCTCTAGCAAACAATAAGATTGATAGTCCATTAGTTTTATGCACAATTTGAAGTGGAACAATATCCATAGAGCTTCCGAATGTTTTCGAAGAAGTCCAGGAACACATCATTAACCATGAGAAGAATGACGCATCATACGTTATGAAAGTAAAATCTATGTTGAATTTTTAATAGAAAAACAAAATAGACTCAAATAACTTGGAATTTGACAATTAATATCTATTGTAGGAAATATATTTAGTGAAAAAGTGTTTCGAAGGTTAATCAAATATCAAAAAAATGCACCATTATGGATGTATATTACTAACTCATATTTTGAAATAAGTGGTATTCAAAAATGGAGTTAGTGTCTATAATGAATGTAAGACTCAAATCCCTATGGCGGTTCTAATTTTGAACAGTTGCTGTAATTTTGTGTTAATTAGTTATCCATTGATGAATAAATTTTCTTTTTATCATTTTGTTTTTTAATTTCTTCGATATCTCCGAAACAAATAGGAATTCACCTATAGGTCATATAATATTTTTTTATCGAAATGACCCCTGGAATATATGGTATAAGTTTGTCGGTCAATTACCGGCATAAACGGTTAACTGCTACAAATTTAAGAGCAGTTATTAAACCATACTTCATGTCATACACTCGACAAGAGTATATGGCAATAATGTCTGTATTGCAGTCATAGTGTACGGAAAAGCAAAACAAAATATAGTCAAATTACAATTTGCTGCAGCACAAAATATAAACGGTTTATTTATTGATCTGAATAATGGATTTTTAACTGCATCTTTTACAGCTTTTGATCCAGAAAGATGGACGCCATCATGGCCACGAATCCCTCGAAATATCGGCAGCTCAGAGATAAGCCCCCGAGACACGATCAGCTTCGTCCCGCTCATCAACAAAACCTCCAAGGAGACAAGGAGAACAAGACAATAAGAACATCCATGACAACACCTCCTATGAAGAAGATGGAAGAAAAGAAGAAACCTCTCCACGAGAAGCCACTCACATGTGAGCCACCACAGCCACAAGAGAAGCTGTAACCTCTTCTAGATGACATAGAAGACAGGTTAGATCTAGGAGAAAACATACTTCTAGACAAAATCAACCCCTCATCATGGGAGAAAACCGCCCAGCGTATTAGTGTAGACAGCGAAACATCTGCAGAAGACTCACGATCGGGGAAATTCAAGAATCCCGAACAGAAACCTCATAAGCAAGGAGGAAAATGATGACGACGACCCAAAAGACATCCTCATCAGTGACGATCAACACCCGGTATCTCCAAGTGGTAGACCTGAAAAGAATGTTGACGGGACAACCCGACGCAGAAGGATCCCTCAAGAAGCTAAAGTGAGTATCAATCAATACCCTTTATATATTTGGAAACATTGTGTAGAACAAGTAGAAAAATAGAAAATACTAATACTAATAAATTCATCAAACTTGGTGCGCCTCAACCAATAAAAATATATAAAAATATTTAAACAAATAGAAAAACGATAATGATCTTAATCTAGTCTTGAAAGGTATATTATATCGCACTACTTTAACGGAATTGTCTGTCACCTCTTCCACCGAGTTATATTCAAAATATGAAGTGGTAAAACATAAATACCTCCAACAGAAAATAAATCTCATAAGGGAACTAACAAACTATCACCATTATTACTAACGAAAAGAATTCAATGTTTTAGATATGGAAAACAACGCCATGTAATATGCGCAGAAATCAATAAATAAATGAATCAAAAAGATGTAAAACAATTTCAAATATACCAAATTACACCGAAATGGACTGCGAATAGGAAGAAATGATCTTTGTAGTAATTTTATAAATTCTCGTCGTTTAAACACATATGCTTTAATCCAACAAATTAGAAAAGATTTTACCTCGACTGAAAATATCCGAAGAGACCTACCGACGTTTCATTGGCCTCATATATCAGTTACAATAGGAGTGAACATTGTGAGAGTTTAGTTTGTTGCAATAGCTCCAACACTGTTGAACTTCCACCAAAAATAGAATAAAAATTAGAGGTATTAATTCTCGCACAACTTTTGCTTGATTTTTTTTTTTCGCAGTACAGATTTGCAATTTATTTATGTTGATATAGTATGCAGGTATGGGAACTATTATTGCATAAATCGCATCAACTATGTCGAAATATTAATAGAAAATGAAAATTAACTTAAATGAATTGGAATTTGACAATTAATAACTATTGTAGGAAATATATTTAGTGAAAAAGTGTTTCCAAATGTTAATCATATAACAACACAACATTATGGATGCATATTACTAAATCATATTTTGAAATAAGTAGTATTAAAAAATGGAGTTAATGTCTATAATGAAAGTAGTCATATCTTACGGAACAACTACCCTCAAAAAAATTAATTCATTTATACCTAAAGCAGTTAGAGATAAAATAAATAATGTGGAAAATGAAGGTATATGTCTCAGAGACAAAACGACAAATAAGTATATAATTTCTACAAAACATGTTGTAAATATTACTTGAGGCCCTTAAAATACTAGAGTGGAGTTAATAGTGAAATAGGAGTTCATACTGTATGGTAATTCAATTGTCAATTATACATTAATTACCGGCATAATCAGTTAACTGCTTCAAATTTTGGAGCGGTGAATTGAAAAAACCATACTTCATGTCATACACGCGTCAAGAGTATGAGTATATGTATAGAATACGGAAAAGCATAAGAAAATGGTCAAATTACGATTTTCAGAATAAAAAAATATAAACGTTGAATATAGCGGTTATTGATCTGAATAATGAATTTTTAGCTGATATTTAGGATATACATTCCGTCAAAAGAGTACAGGGACTTGATGATTTAAAAAGCCGGCTGAAGTTGGCACACCTGTCCTCTATATTAACGAGGAGTTTGAGCGCGATCGGTTATTTAGTTTGCATACAGAGCTCGATTTTGTCAGTTTTCTCAAGTGAGTTTTGCGATTTTTACAATGGAAAAAAATATCGAACAAAGAATTTGTCTCACATTTTGCATTGCAAATGGAGTTTCCTATGCCGAATCGCTGAAAATATTACAGAAGGCTAATGGCGAATCGACATCATCAAAAACACGTGCATATGAGTGGCACAGTTCACTCAAAAGCGGTCGAGATACAAATGATTCTCCTAGTACTCTGAGTGGACTCATAAACAAAGTTTCTTTATTTATTTACCATCTAAAATATCAGTGCAGAAATTTATAAGCCAGTTAGAGTATATTAGTGGTCTAGGACACTGGACAGTTCCAAGTAAGATTTCAGTAGCGAAAATTTGTATGATTGTTGATTCTCACTCTGATTTGAGAGACGGACGACTGGAATTTTTTCCGATAAACGTTAATAGAAAGATTTGCATCTAAAGAATCATCAGCGGTAATAGCACGTTCTTATCAGAGATGTATTCAGCGTACGGGTGAAAACAGGAGAAGACACCCACATGTGGGTCACGACAGCCTCAAGAGAAGCTGTATCCTCTTCTGGATGACATAGAAGATAGACTAGATCTAGAAGAGAACAACCTTCTAGACAAAATCAACTCCTCATGGAGAAAAACCATCCAACGGATTAGTGCGACACCTCTACAGAAGACTAACAATCGAGGATATTCAAGAATCCCGAACAGGAGCCTCATGAGCAAGAGAAGGAAAGCGATGAGGGGGCGAGACAATGGGCATCCTCATCATTGACATAGCTCGATCAACACCAGGCATCTCCAAAAGGCAGACCAGTCTGAAAAAAATGGCGACGAGATGACCCTAAGTAGAAGGCCCACACGAGAAAAGACACAAGAGAGGAGAAAGGAGTCGCAGTGACTGCGGTGGACTGACAAGCAATGCGAAAGCTGTTGGAGGTAATGAGTCGCGATTCGGAAAGAGATCTCAAGAAACGAAAGAAAAACGGGAGAAATTACGTCACTTCGTCTTCTCTTGCATCAGTACCAAGAGCAGAATGCTATAATATACTTGGGGAGATTGGAGGAATTAAAACATTTTTATATAAATTGCACATTACATGGCATTAAAAGGGGAAATGTGAGAAGAGGGCAAAAATGCATTGATCCTCAAATCCAAATTATTGATACACAAGCAAAAAAAAACAAAAATAATTAATATTTTGCGACTACTTTATTAACTTTACTTTATTATGCAAGTACTAGTTGCTTATTTTCACTAATTAATATTGATTATTCGTAATGAAACTGATATTCAAATCAATCCTACTCTAACGAATAATAGTGCATCATTTGCTTTTTTTGTTGCATCTACTGCCGGGTTGCAAAAAAAGTTTCAAAAATATTAATTCCGATTCTGAATCTTCGTCTTTATTTGATTTAGAAAATATATGGGAAAGCAAGTAAATATATTTCAATATTAAATTCCATATCTAATAATTATATTATGTATTATGCAAAAATGAATACTAAAATAATATTTTTTATTGCATAGCAATAACGCATCATTTGATTCTTCGGCTATTGTTCCTCATATAGCCATTGGTAACATCAACGGCAATTTTGTCAAACGATTACTCATTTTTGTGAAATGAGGAAGATAAAAGATTTAACATTGAAACTAAATTGGTTTTATCAGAACAGCTCTTATGGAGCAGCAGTTCAGAGAACGGCTATTGTAATTATTTATAATTTTAGTCTCATACTACACAAATTGTGTATTGAGCCGAGTACAGAAGGACAAACCATTCCCAACATTCTTTTTGGCAACAGATTTGTTGATGTGTTGAATTGGGCTGTAAAATTACAATATGAGAACAGCAAAATGTGTACCGAAGAAATGCTCAGCGTAAAAGAACAAATTTGTTTGCTTTGGTTTAGTTAGTATAATTGTATATCAATGTTCTATGTGTCCTCAATTTTTACATAAATTGCTTATTATTATTTTAAGGGGAAATGTGAGAAGATAGCAGATATGTATTGACCATTAATACATTATCGATGCACAAGTGGAGTGGGAAATTAGAAGAATTAATAGAAATATTTGAAAATAAGTACATTTTTACGACATTTTATTATATTTGGTTCAAACCATAACTATAAACGAAAAAACTCAGTACGTCACTAATGACGTGGGACGTGAAAATGTATACTCAGCGCTGAGAGATATGTTATTCTTATGGCGAGAATCTTCGTCGCATTTATTATGAAATATTACGCATATATCGATTCCGACTATTTTTCAAAATAATGACTATTGCAACTTCTTCCTATTGTTTTTATTTTTACAATAATCGTATCATCTGCGCCTGTCAATTGTTTAACAAGAAAAAACAAAATAGACTGAAGTAATTTGGAATTTAACAATTAATAATTATTGTAAGAATTTAGTATTTAGGGAACAAGTGTTTCAAAACCACTAACATATTATAATTAGGAAAATAATAACAATACGATGCGTATAAGAAAGCTCAGTGTAAGACATTGCTGATATTGCTTATTAGCAATACAAAATATACAAAATGCCAAAATACGAGACCAAACAAATGTAGCTTCATTTGTCTCATGCGCACTTGCAATATCGCTTGATAAGAGTACAATTAAATCTCTCATACCCATATATATATTCAAAGACAACAACAAAAACAAAATTAGTCGCGTCGTCAATAATTAGGAGACAAGCTGTTGAAATTAGGAGGAAAGATATTTTGAATATTTTTCAAATAAAAGTTCCATATCCTTTCAAATAATTTACAAAATTTTTACTTTTTCTGGGCGGAGCCGATCAAACCAAACACAAACTACACAAAACACAATGGATACGCCAATGATTCTAGACACTGCTATTTCAGCAAACGCAGTAATATTGGGCTCAGCAGAAGCTTCTACAATTTTCAGACAGAATTTGAACTCTGCTATAAAAATAAACATTAATTTGACACCAGGGCAAAAACAGCACCTGCAGAAAATAATAACATTTCCAGTAATATTTACTGGGGGAAAAGGTTGTAACAAACGATCACCCTGTTCTAGTCGCATTGAGAGATATTGTAAGAGACATATACGCAAGAGATTTCAAGATACCTCATACCTCTGAGAGGACTTTAGTTGTGGGAGCAGCTGCAAGATAGATATCAATGTATAACGCAAATCCGAACATCCATTATTATATTTATGGGAAAGAGAACAAGGACTATGACAGGATTATTAGACCAGCACTACAAAGTATCTCTAAAACTTTGAAAGCGAGTAAGAAGAACTGGAATGTTTTTTAAAACCAAGAGAAAATATAGACCCATCTACTATAAGACCAGTCGTAAAAAGATATTACGACTTTGAGAGCATCTATAAAGACTACATGGAGTTAAACAAGATGCCTGCTACTCATACTGCATTAGTAGAATGCAACACGTTGGTCTTCGAAGACAGTATTTATAATTTATCGGGAGATGATTGGATTCAAGCCTTTGATAAAACAGGCGCGAATATAGCCTATGGTTATGGTCTGTTGCCCATGGAACTACTTTTTCCAGACTTACCAGAGAATCCTGTCTATGATATAAGGATTAATAAGGCAACTGATAAAGCTATACTCAATTTTAGACATGAGTATGCAAATGGATATGTCCATAGTTTTAACAACTGGTCAACACTATTGAGGAAACTAGTAATTACTCCAAGTAAATCTAGGACAAAATTAGCAGTAGAAATCTGCTCTAGAGTGGGACCGCCAGTGACTTTTAAAGTATATAAATGCTTGCATAATGAAACAATAGCTAGATGTATAGAACTCTCTCCCTCAGAACAATATGTGAGAGTACTAGTATTAGGGCGAGCGTTAACCGGAGGACCGGCAAGATAAACAAACCTTTAAATTACTTTTCCATGAAAGAGGACGAGTATATGGATACATACAATTACTGTTTAGCATTCGATCCAAAATCACTCACTTTTCCAAACATTGTTTCATATATACGAAGAAGAATGGGAGGATTGTCTCTTATTACGAAAGAACTGGTAGAGTTTTTGCCAAAAAGAAAAGTTGAAGCAGAAATTGTAAAATCAAGGATTGTCAACAAAGCACTTCCAGCGTTGTCGCCAAAGAGAGCCAAACAGGACAAGTAAATGAAAACCGAAGGTAATTTTTTTATAGCATTAGAGATTTAGCCTCAGTAAATTTATGTAGTGTAAATAAATAAATGTATGTGTGAATACTAATTTATAGGAAAAACAACTGAAGGAAAACCTATCAAAATATAAGACTGCAAACACACCTATCCTGAAGGAAAATTCGAGCGATTCAATGGATTGGTCTGAAAAGGATTAATTAAAAATTTAAAACGAATCAAGCAGAGCAAGAGGTTTAATAAACCTAAGGTAATTAATTGCATTTGCTACAATTTTATAAGTGACTTACATTAAATTATCTATTACTCATAAGTATGTATTTGTTAGAACGTTTTGGTTATTAAGTTGGGGTTCACTTCACTTTTTTATATTTTCGATGGATATTTCTGATGAGATAGAAAATTTAGCAGTGGTAAGTAGTAGTTTATATAATTTCTGAAACAATTTAACTTTATTTAGAAATTAATTAATTTAATAATTTTAGGAGCTCTTTTGCTTGAGGAGAGTCATTTCGAACTATCTCCAAGTACAAGTGAAGATGGTAGTTCTGATCATTAGAAAATGAAAATCAACATCGAAGAAAACTGGTCCGATATTAAAATTATGTCGAAAAGACATGTATGACGAGGATGAGTTCCAAAGACATTTTAGAACAACAAATTTTATTAAGAAAAACAACAGATTTCACATTTTTTCTAACAATGATATCTGACAAATCAAGAATCCAATCGCCAAATAGCTGATAGATTTGTGTCTAAAAGTACTGCTCACAAATGCATTACAATTATCATAGATTTTTCTAATTGTTAACATCATCCTAATATTAAAAATAACCTTACACACAATGGTATATAAAATGAATAGACCTTTTTATGGTGTTTTTTCGCATTCGCACTCACATAAAATACGTATATGTGTCTGTGTTCCACTCACAAATTATATGGGAAACACTATCAAATATATTTTTTAATTTTCATATATATATTTAAAATATTTAAATAATTAGCAATATTACTATTATATTTGTGTTAGCGAAATAACTTTATTTAAAATAAAATCAGAATCTGCATCACCACTAGGTTTAATAGAGCAAAAAAGACAAAAACGAGTGCGAAAATATTCAAATAGTGAAATAACTTCTAGTGACAAACAGAGAAGTTTGTTTCGACAAAAGGCGCACGACAGTTATTTTAAAAATCTACCACCTTCATTGCAGTATGTCGGAATCTTTGCCTGACATTGAGGACTTACACTACTACCATCAACTTTGTGGCGTTTATTAAAAGACTTGGGTATAATTTACGAAAAACAAAACCGACACAGTCTTTTAATTGAACGAGAAGATATTATTCGTAAGCGTCATAATTATTTACGAAAGAAGAATATAGACGAGATAATAAAAATATTATATATCATAGGTGAATAGAAAAAAAAGGGTGGAAAGATACAAATGTTATTTTATTAATTTTCACACAAACCGTATCAATGATACCAGTAAATTGTTGAACAGAAAAACAAAATACTCAATGCGACGCGATAAATTGAACAAGAAATTTGTTTACTTTTCTTTTCAAATAACGCGCGCATCAAAGAACATCAAGGTTGGCAACACTGACAAGGACGAAACAAGAAGAGCTATTAGATTAGATATTATTACAAGCTAGCTATAAATTATTCGAATATATTTTACTAAATCGTTGAGGAATTTCATCGGGCAGATATTATTTTAGGATATTAAATTTAGAAATTTATTTTACATAATTTAAGCAATCTAGTGAGTTTCGAAGAGCAAGTTGGTATTATTGAAAATAATAGACTGGCGATACTGAATTTATAGGATTAATTTAAAGGTCGTTTTCGTAAATAAAAGTTTCACATGTGAGAAGTGATCTAAACGGCAAATTAACCGATTAAATTAATGCTTACCGAAACAGTTCCATTAAATCCTTGTCCATTATAATGGCCAAGTTAGTATTGTGATAAATAAAACGTATAAAAACCGCTGTGCACACATTCCATCAATGTGGTAGTTATTTTCATCTCAGAAGCGAAGCGACCATTATCGGTTAGGTCACAGTATGGATCTAGCGAGAACATGTTTCATCTTATTCGTAGAATGTAGTCTACACGTGGATCCTAGACAATAGAAACAATAATTAATTTATTATATGTAATAACTTACATATAGAACCACTAATGTAATATTTGAATAATAAATTACCTTCGTTGTAAGACTAACGAAGCACAAAATGCGCAGTAATTCAAGCAGAGATAACAAATGCGACTGTTTACATGTCGCCTTTTGATTTCTGGTTGCTAGGAAGCGAAATTCGCTTGGTGTTGCAAAGTAACTTTACGAGACATCTGTTGGCGGAATCGACAACTAGCACTCGTAATACTGGTTGCATATGTAACAATAACATCTGCAGTGTCATGCACCGTACTTTCTTATACGCATTTGAGTAAAACCACATTGTAGTTTCATTATTTTTCTAATTTATAATATTTGTTCTAACCTTTAGAACACATTTACACTAAATATATTTCTTAGATTAAATATAAAATGTCAAACTTCAAATTATTTAAGTCTATTATGTTAAACAATTGACAGGCGCAGATGATACGATTTATGTAAAAATATATATAATTAGCAGAATTTTATTTTGAAACCAGTAATCTTTTTGGAAAAAAAAATTAAACAATAGTAGTGCTAAATATAAATACCTTTAATTTTTATTCATGCAATTTTTCTGTAACATGTTACCATTTTTGAGTAATTGCAGAAACTACAAATTATGATTAAAGTAAACAGGCACTTCCGCTTTAAATATTTTTTCCCAAAGTAAGAAGTGCACACCCCAGGCATATGCAAATCTTAAGTTTAAAGATTCTTAATTTTACCTACAGTCGTTTAGGCTGTATAGAACATACACACAAACAAACACACACACACAAAGAGAGAGAGAGAGACATACGAATGTCATTCCAAAAATAGTCTGAATCGATTCAGGGAAGGTCAAAACGTATACTTCCGTTAAAATCTCGAGATCGAAATTTTTCATGATTACAATACTTATATATACTACGTATAAGAAAGTAAAAATTATAATTACTGTTTATAAAATAATATATGGTAATTCAGAAATATGTATTTTCTATAATCGTGCAACAATATAAAATATACGATTATTTTATTTGTAGCATTAAATATTAATTTTATACTATCAATTTTAAAAATTACCCACCATTATCAGTCATTACCGATTATAAATCATTAAGGCTATTTTCATTATCGTACGACTTTTGAAACTACGTAAATTTAAAATGAAATTGTTTGACACATTATCGAAAGTCTTAACTTAGTCTTGGTACATAGCGTAAAGCTCAGCGGTTAAAAATTATAAAATTTACTTTAAATGGCAAATAAAAATATTTATTACGGTTATCGACATATTTTTTATTTGAGTAAAATATTTATGATTGCACCTTACTCTTGTGTTAAGAGAAGTAATTATTGGATATTCGAATTAAACAAAGAATATTTAAAGTTTTATTTACTAATGACATTTACTTTTTTATCTTTTTATATTCACGTAGCTGTAAAAGTGTTTTCCCGTTATATTTCGTTCTATGATTCAAATGTAGGCAATCTTAGTCATATACTATATATTATAGTTCATATTTTTGGAGCATGTTTGGCAGTTGCAAAAGTTTTACAATGCTTAACCACCACAAAAAAAATTAATTCTATTTTTAAACTATTACAAGACATTGATATTTTATTGAAATTATTGAATTCATTCGTTTGCTACTCGGAAAGCCAAATTATTACAATATTGATACTTGTTCTTAAAACTCTACTACTAATCGTTATAATCATTTTAGAGTCTGCTTATTATAATCCATTTAATTATTTTTTATATATGTTTGTGCTCTCGTTTAGTTTGTTGCTAGATGCAACAGTTGAGAGTCAATTATTATTTTTTCTGCATAGTTTATATCGACATATAAAGATAACGAATGCAACATTTTTGGAAATAAAATCAAAATACGTGTTTCTTAAATATTCAATAACATTCCGGAATGATTTGAATAGAATCGTAAATGTACACGATGCTTCTATTAAATGTTCACATCAAATAAATCAAATGTTTAATTTACTTTTAGTTTCTAAATATGCTCAAATGTTTCTATATTTTGTATCCTGTACCTTTACTGTGACTAACATTTTACTTATTAAGCAAGTGGTGCCTACGAATTTAGTAGTGGGAATTATATTGATGATAGTTATAAATTCGATCGGACCTGGAATTATTACATATTATTGCGCAACTGTTACTATACAGGTAGGTAAATTTTAACTTTACGATCATACACACTTAATTAACGAAGTTGAGATAGGATTTATCTCTGTGGTTCATAATCATTGAGCAAATTTACTTTTTTATCATTTTATATACACTTAAGGTGGATTTATAAGTAGCACAGAGCACAGAACATAGCATAGCATAGCATAGCACACACTTTCGTCATACGGGAAACAGTATACTCATTTATAAGACGCATAGCACGCATAGAGAAATTTAGCATAGCACAGGAATTGACCAATGTTCATATTCTGTGCGTTATGCGCTGTGCTTCGTGTATTTTCGTAGGATTTCGGTATAGTACGAAGGAATACTTCTAATAAGCAGAAACAGTGGCTTGTCACGGCGGGCGGGAAATACGATTGCGTGGATCTGAAATTTTTTCTGTGAAAAGTCCCATGTTATTCTTTTGGAGAAATACCCTTTTTTACAAAATGAATACATTTCAATAAGCAAAATAATTTTTATTTATTACACGAAACGAACAAATAGAAGCAAGCAACTTCAAAATTTCTGGGAATGTTAATGTCAGAGTGATATTATTTAATATTTTTTGATTTTATATTAATTTTGATTATTCTATAGCAATTTCGGCGATTTGAATAATAAATTAAATATTAATTTGCATCGAAACATGTGTTTCTAAACGCATACATCGAAACTATCAGTTCCGGAAGTATAAAAAAGCGCTAAATTAGTATTTCTAATTATTTCAAATAGCAATAAATCCGTAATTATCGATTGGCCCCGTTAATTTTTAATAGTAACTGCCACTTTAACTATCTAGCTTTATGCTCAGACTAATTATTAGGCTACTAAAAAATTGTTAGTGGGTATATTTTGCATTTAAAAAAAAAGTGAATTCTCCATAAGAATAACATGGGACTTTTCACAGAAAAAATTTCAGATCCACGCAATCGTATTTCCCGCCCGCCGTGACAAGCCACTTTTTCAGCCCATAAATGTCATCGAAGTTGCGTTATTTCAGAGGATAATGCATACAAAGCAGCAGTTCATAATGTCGCATAATAATAGATTGAAATAAAATTAAATAACCAAACAAAACGTGAAATCAAATATGTCAAAAAAAAATTTGTTGGTTAGTTTATGGAGAAAAAGATATATTCTTCTTTTTCTTCACATTGCTGCTGTGCTTTGCTGTGCGTCTTATAAAACCCCTCAAATGTTTTATGTTCTGTGCTATGCTATGCTATGCTATGTTCTGTGCTCTGTGCTACTTATAAATCCACCTTAAAGGTGGATTTATAAGTAGCACAGAGCACAGAAAATAGCATAGCATAGCATAGCATAGAACATAAAACATTTGGGGGGTTTTATAAGACGCACAGCACAGCTCAGCAGCAATGTGAAGAAAAAGAAGAATATATCTTTTTCTCCATAAACTAACCAACAAAATTTGTTTTGACAGATTTGATTTCACGTTTTGTTTGGTTATTTAATTTAATTTCAATCTATTACTATGCGACATTATGAACTGCTGCTTTGTATGCATTATCCTATGAAACAACGCGTCTTCGATGACATTTATGGGCAGAAAAAGTGCCTTGTCACGGCGGGCGGGAAATACGATTGCGTGGATCTGAAATTTTTTCTGTGAAAAGTCCCATGCTTTTCTTATGGAGAATTCACTTTTTTTTTAAATGCAAATATACCCACTAACTACTTTTTAGTAGCCTAATCATTAGTCTTAGCATAAAACTAGATAGTTAAAGTGGCAGTTACTATTAAAAATTAACGGGGCCCATCCATAATTACAGATTTATTGCTATTTGAAATATTTAGAAATACAAATTTAGCGATTTTTTATACGTCCGGAACTGATAGTTTCGATGTATGCGTTAAGAAACACATGTTTGGATGTAAATTAATATTTAATCTATTATTCAAATCGCCGAAATTGCTATAGAAAAATCAAAATTAATATAAAATCAAAAAATATTAAATAAAATCACTCTGACATTAACATGCCCAGAAATTTTGAAGTTGTTTGCTTCTATTTGTTCGTTTCGTGTATTAAATAAAAATTATTTTGCTTTTTGAAATGTATTCATTTTGTAAAAAAGGGTATTTCACCATAAGAATAACATGGGACTTTTCACAGAAAAATATTCAGATCCATGCAATCGTATTTCCCGCCCGCCGTGACAAGCCACTGTTTCTGCTTATTAGAAGTATTCCTTCGTACTATCCCGAAATCCTACGAAAATACACGAAGCACAGCGCATAACGCACAGAATATGAACATTGGTCAATTCCTGTGCTATGCTAAATTTCTCTATGCGTGCTATGCGTCTTATAAATGAGTATACTGCTTCCCGTATGACGAAAGTGTGTGCTATGCTATGCTATGCTATGTTCTATGCTCTGTGCTACTTATAAATCCACCTTAAAGGTGGATTTATAAGTAGCACAGAGCACAGAAAATAGCATAGCATAGCATAGCACAGAACATAAAACATTTGGGGGGTTTTATAAGACGCACAGCACAGCAGAGCAGCAATGTGAAGAAAAAGAAGAATATATCTTTTTCTCCATAAACTAACCAACAAAATTTTTTTTGACAGATTTGATTTCACGTTTTGTTTGGTTATTTAATTTAATTTCAATCTATTATTATGCGACATTATGAAGTGCTGCTTTGTATGCATTATCCTCTGAAATAATGCAACTTCGATGACATTTATGGGCAGAAAAAGTGGCTTGTCACGGCGGGCGGGAAATACGATTGCGTGGATCTGAAATTTTTTCTGTGATTTCTGTGTTATTCTTATGGAGAATTCACTTTTTTTTTAAATGCAAAATATACCCACTACCAACTTTTTAGTAGCCTAATCATTAGTCTGAGCATAAAGATAGATAGTTGAAGTGGCAGTTACTATTAAAAATTAACGGGGCCCATCGATAATTACAGATTTATTGCTATTTGAAATAATTAGAAATACAAATTTAGCGCTTTTTTATACTTCCGGAACTGATAGTTTCGATGTATGCGTTTAGAAACACATGTTTGGATGTAAATTAATATTTAATTTATTATTCAAATTGCCGAAATTAATATAAAATCAAAAAAAAAAAAATAATATCACTCTGACATTAACATTCCCAGAAATGTTGAAGTTGTTTGCTTCTATTTGTTCGTTTCGTGTATTAAATAAAAATTATTTTGCTTATTGAAATGTATTCATATTGTAAAAAAGGGTATTTCTCCATAAGAATAAAATGGGACTTTCACAGAAAAAAAATTCAGATCCACGCAATCGTATTTCCCGCCCGCCGTGACAAGCCACTGTTTCTGCCTATTAGAAGTATTCCTTCGTACTATCCCGAAATCCTACGAAAATACACGAAGCACAGCGCATAACGCACAGAATATGAACATTGGTCAATTCCTGTGCTATGCTAAATTTCTCTATGCGTGCTATGCGTCTTATAAATGAGTATACTGTTTCCCGTATGACGAAAGTGTGTGCTATGCTATGCTATGCTATGCTATGCTATGTTCTATGCTCTGTGCTACTTATAAATCCACCTTCGTGTATTTTCGTAGGATTTCGGTATAGTACGAAGGAATACTTCTAATAAGCAGAAACAGTGGCTTGTCACGGCGGGCGGGAAATACGATTGCGTGGATCTGAAATTTTTTCTGTGAAAAGTCCCATGGTATTCTTTTGGAGAAATACCCTTTTTTACAAAATGAATACATTTCAATAAGCAAAATAATTTTTATTTATTACACGAAACGAACAAATAGAAGCAAGCAACTTCAAAATTTCTGGGAATGTTAATTTCATAGTGATATTATTTAATATTTTTTGATTTTATATTAATTTTGATTTTTCTATAGCAATTTCGGCGATTTGAATAATAAATTAAATATTAATTTGCATCGAAACATGTGTTTCTAAACGCATACATCGAAACTATCAGTTCCGGAAGTATAAAAAAGCGCTAAATTAGTATTTCTAATTATTTCAAATAGCAATAAATCCGTAATTATCGATTGGCCCCGTTAATTTTTAATAGTAACTGCCACTTTAACTATCTAGCTTTATGCTCAGACTAATTATTAGGCTACTAAAAAATTGTTAGTGGGTATATTTTGCATTTAAAAAAAAAGTGAATTCTCCATAAGAATAACATGGGACTTTTCACAGAAAAAATTTCAGATCCACGCAATCGTATTTCCCGCCCGCCGTGACAAGCCACTTTTTCAGCCCATAAATGTCATCGAAGTTGCGTTATTTCAGAGGATAATGCATACAAAGCAGCAGTTCAGCATAAAATTGTTGGTTAGTTTATGGAGAAAAAGATATATTCTTCTTTTTCTTCACATTGCTGCTGTGCTTTGCTGTGCGTCTTATAAAACCCCTCAAATGTTTTATGTTCTGTGCTATGCTATGCTATGCTATGTTCTGTGCTCTGTGCTACTTATAAATCCACCTTTAGCTGTAAAAGTGTTTTCCCGTTATATTTCGTTCTATGATCCAAATGTCTTAGGGAAATATGTTGATGATAATTATAAATTCGATGGGACCAGGAATTATTGCATATTATTGCAAATGTATTACTAAACAGGTGAGTGAACGTAATTCTCATGATTATAAACACGTGATTGCCGAAATAGACATAAGTCATTTTTCTGTGTTTGTAATAATTGAGTGTATCGAAAACTTATTATAAAAACGCTTTTAAAACTATCATTAATAATTTCGATTTCTTTTAATTTGAAGTGGATGTTGAGAATCATAGCTGTAAGATTTTGATGTCTAAGCATTTATACTATAAAAAGTTGTAAATGAGAGTGAATTTGAACTCGCACTGCGCATGCTTGAGCTGTCCCGTTGCCAATTGGTGTATCAGCGGTTCATTGTTATTATTACAATTACAATTATATTCTATTGGGATTAGTGTAATCAGTAGGGCTATTCTGAGTCTGTCGCTTCAATATATGGAGTTGGGATGTAAAATATCAATATTGTCACACTAGCGAAGCGGGAATATACAAACTTTAGGGAATTTCGTGTCTTAAAATTCTCATTATAACGTATGACTGCTTTTGATTTAATTTTCGAATTAAAATTCAGTTTTTTGGTATTGTATATTTATATAAATATTTATTTATATATAGTAGTTTATACGTAGTTTGTGTATAACAATCATTGAAAGTGAACAACATTAGCATTTTTACAAAAATAAATAAATTCGAATATCATGCAGTTATTAGATTCTTGTTTTTGAAACGATGAGATAAACAGATAGGGATATTTTAGGCATATTAGATTATATGCGATTAAAGTTGTGATTCCTGCACTGTGCCGCGCAGATGAAGAAATTCTGCGGAGCGCGCATTATCAACTGCCCGTCCCGACCGCAAATTTGTATTTCTTTAAATTTTTATAACATAATACTAAAATTTCACATATAATAAATATGTGTACCAAAAATCGTGACCCTATCTTTATTCCTTTTCATCTAGTATCGATTTTAAAAAAGATCTCATTTTACGGTTTTAACACTAGGAAAAACATAAATTAATTGATAAATTATAAATTATAGTTGAAAATTCGTAATTATTAAATAAACCTATAGTGATAATACGTTTAAATAGTATTGTATCTGTTAAATCTCATATACCTATTCGTAGCGTTTTCTGAATCATGCGAAATATTGATATATTTTGGAGATGCCATATTATATATTACAATATCTGCAGTTGCTTTCAATGAACGTATTTTATTTAGATAGGGACATTTTAGGCATTTTAGATTATATGTGACGCCAGCACAGCTTAGAGTTGAGTTATACACGCAATTTTCAAGCCTTGTTGGTAATTAATCATAAAATCGATTTTCTTAATTAAATAATTAAATTCCTCAACGATGTAACTCTATTTTCGGTAATGTATTACTTTGAATAACTACTTATATTATTAAAACGTAATTGCTTCGAATATTTTATAAATACTTAATCTTGTCATAGTACATAGTGTAACACACAGTGAGTAAATAGCCTTTTTGTAGTATAAAATTGCTATAAATGGCAAACAAAGATATTTATTATGGTTATCGACATATTTTTTACTTGAGTAAAATATTTATGGTTGCACCTTATTCGTGTGTTAAGAGAAGCAATTATTGGATATTTGAATTAAACAAGAGTCATTTTATGATTTATTTACTAATAACATTCACTTTTTTGTTGTCATTTATATGCCTAACTGTAAAAGTGTTATTCCGTTATATTATATTATATGATCCAAATATAAGCAAACTTAGTCATATATTATATATTGTAGTTCAAGCTTTCGGAGCAAGTTTAGCAGTTGCAAAAGTTTTACAAAGCTTAATCACCACTAAAAAAATTAATTTTATTTTTAAACTATTACAAGACATTGATATTCTATTGAAATTATTGAATTCATTCGTTTGCTACTCGGAAAGCCAAATTATTACAATATTGATACTAGTTCTTAAAACTCTACTACTAATCGTTATAATCATTGTAGAGTCTGCTTATTACAGTCCATTTAATTATTTTTTATATATGTTTGTGCTCTCGTTTAGTTTATTGCTAGATGCAACAGTTGAAAGTCAATTATTATTCTTTCTGCATAGTTTATATCGAAATATAAAGATAACGAATGCAACATTTTTGAAAATGAAATCAAAATACGTGTTTCTCAGATATTCAATAACATTCCGGAATGATTTGAATAGAATCGTAAATGTATATGATGCTTCTATTAAATGTTCACATCAAATAAATCAAATGTTTAATTTACTTTTAGTTTCTAAATATGCTCAAATGTTTCTATATTTTTTGTCCTGTACCTTTACTGTCACTGACATTTTACTTATTAAGCAAGTGGTGCCTACGAATTTAGTAGTGGGAATTATATTGATGATAGTTATAAATTCGATCGGACCAGGAATTATTGCATATTATTGCGAAACTATTACTATACAGGTAAGTAAATTTTAACTTTACGATCATACACACTTAATTACCGAAATTGAGATAGATATATGTGGTTCATAATCGAGTAAATTGCTAACTTACCCAAAAATTTAAAAACTATTAAAACAATCATTCATATCTCAATGACCGGTTTCTTTTAATTTAAAATATATGTTGAGAATCTTTAATGGTAAGTTTATTCATTGCGCACTCAGCTATAGCCAATCTAATTGAATTTTCCAATTAAATTAATGCACAAATTCTAGTTAAATGTATGTAATTATTAGATAAACCATAAGTGGTAATAAGTTTAAGTAGTATTTTATCTGTTGATTTTCATATATGTACCTACTCCTACCTCTTAATGAAACATATAACAATATATGCAGCTGAGTTACACTGCCATTTTTAAAAATTACCACGTAAATAGTTTGGAACTGTTAATCTAGTCTTAATACAGTGTAAAACAGTGGATTAATAAAATATTTGATAGTATAAATTTCCATTAAATGGCATACAAAAATATTTATTACGGTTACCGACATATTTTTTACTTGAGTAAATTTTTTCTGATTGCACCTTATTCTTGTGTTAAAAGAAGCAATTGTTGGATATTTGAATTACACAAACGACATTTGATCTTTTATACACTAATTGCATTCACGGTTATAACATCACATATGTGCTTAGCTGTAATTGTGTATTACAATTATATTTTATTAAAAGATCCAAATATAAGCTATATGAGCCGTATCTTATATATGTTTACTAATACTTTTGTAATATGCTTTGCACTTGCAAGAGTTTTAGAAAGTTTTACAAAAACAAAAAAAATTAATTCAATTTTTAAGCTATTACAAAACATTGATATTTTCTTGAAGTTATTTAATTCAGTTATTTCTTACACGGAAAGCCAAATTATTACCATATTTCTATTTGTTTTTATACTTCTACTCTTAATCGCTCTACTTATTTTTGAGTCTGCCTATTACAGTATATTTCAATATTTAACATTTATGTATTTGCTGTCGTTTACTATAATGACAGATGCAACCGTTGAGAGTCAACTATTATTTTTTCTGCATAGCTTATGCCGTAAAATTAGGATTATGAATGCAATTATTGTTAAAATAAAATCGCAATATCAGTTTGGTGGTTGTACGAAAGCAATTCAGAATGATTTGAAACTAATTGTTAACGTATACGATGCATCTATTAAATGTTCACGACAAATAAATGAAATGTTTAATTTTTTTATAGTTTATAAATATTTAGAAATGTTTCTATATTTTGTGTCTTATATCTTTACTGTCACCGAAATGCTTACGCGACAAATTGTGCTCACAAATTATGCAGTGTCAATTTTATTTCTGTTGATTATAAAATCGATCGGACCAGGAATTATTGCTTATTATTGCGAAGGTATTACGAAACAGGTGAGTGAATTTTTATGATAAACACTTGATTTGCCTAAATAGACATAATAGTTTGTAATCATTGAGTAAATAGATAGCATATTTTAATCTTTAAAAGCTTTTAAAACAATCATAAATAATTTTTATTATGTTGTACTTGTTGAGAAACATACCTGTAAGTTTACGATTTTAGGCATTTTAGATTATATGCTATTGCTAAGTTGTGATTCTTGCACTGTGCCGCGCAGATGAAGAAATTCTGCGGAGCGCGCATTATCAACTGGCCGTCCCGATCGCAATTTTGTATATTTACAATTTTTATAACATAATACTAAAATTTCACATATAATAAATATGTGTACCAAAAATCGTGTCCTTATCTTGATTCCTTTTCATCTAGTACTGATTTTAAAAAAGATCTCATTTTATGGTTTTAACACTAGGAAAAACATATAAATTAATTGATAATTATAGGTGAATATACGTAATTATTAGATAAACCAATAGTGTTAATACGTTTAAATAGTATGTATCTGTTAAATCTCATATACCTATAGTGATAATACGTTTAACTAGTATTGTATCTGTTAAATCTCATATACCTATTCGTAGCGTTTGCTGAATCTTGCGAAATATAAATATATTTTGGAGATGCCATATTATATATTACAATACCTGCAGAGGCCGTCGATGAACGTATTTTATTTAGATAGGGACATTTTAGGCATTTTAGATTATATGTGACGCAAGCACAGCTTAGAGTTGAGTTATACAAGCAATTTTAAGTCTTGTTCGTAATTAATCATAAAATCGATTTTCTTAAGGAAATAATGAAATTCCTCAACGATGTAATTCTATTTTGGCTAATGTATTACTTTGAATAATTACTTATATTATTAAAATGGAATTTCTTCGAATATTTTATAAATACTTAATCTTGTCATAGTATATAGTGTAACACACAGTGGGTAAATAGCCTATTTGAAGTATAAAATTGTTATAAATGGCAAACAAAGATATTTACTATGGTTATCGACATATTTTCTATTTGAGTAAAATATTTATGGTTGCACCTTATTCTTGTGTTAAGAGAAACAATTATTGGATATTTGAATTAAACAAGAGTCATTTTATGATTTATTTACTAATGACATTCACTTTTTTGTTGTCATTTATATGCCTAACTGTCGAAGTGTATCGCAGATATATATTATTTTATGATCCAAATATAAGCAATCTTAGTCATATATTAGATATTTTAATTCATTGTTTTGGAGTATGTTTTGCAGTTACAATGATTTTGAAAAGTTTCACAAGTACAACAAAAATTAATTCAATTTTCAAACTATTACAAGACATTGATGATCTATTGAAATTATTGAAATCAGATGTTTCATATACGGAGAGCCAAATTATTACAATATTGGTACTTATTTTTAAAATTATACTATTAACCGGTAATATTATAATTGAGTCTGCTTATTACGGTCAAACTGAGTATTACGTATATATCTGTTTGCTCTCGTTTTGTTTATTGCTAGATGCAGCAGTTGAGAATCAAATATTATTCTTTCTGCATTGCTTATGCCAAAAAATAAAAATTATAAATGCAATTTTATTTAAAATTAATGCAAAATATCAGTTTAGTGTAGTACTCCGGAATGATTTGAAGAGAATCGTAAATGTATACGAAGTTACTATTAACTGTTCGCGTAAAATAAATCAGTTGTATCATTTTTTTATAATTTATAAATATTCCGACATGTTTCTATATTTTGTGTCCCTTATCTTTACTCTTGCTGACGTTCTTATGAATCATGCTATTCCTACAAGTTTTGTATTGCCATTTTTATTACTGATAATTATAAAATCGATCGGACCAGGAATAATTGCATATTATTGCGAAACTATTACTATACAGGTGAGTAAATCTTAGTTTAACATAATCACATGATTGTCGAGGCTGACAGTATTATATATAAGTGTTGAAAATCGTTCTACTATTTTAACTTACGACAGAAAGGTTATTTAATTAGTAATATTGTGAAGAAATAAAAAATTTCTATTAAGGGCGAATTTTTACTTTCTTATACGCAGTATAAGTAAGTATTGTAATCAAATTTATTTGTAATCAAATTGTAATCAAATTTCTAACTGGAGAACGGAAATATACGTTTTGACCTTCCCTGAATCGATTCCGACTATTTTTGGAATGACGTCTGTGTGTGTGTGTGCGTGTGCGTGCGCGCGCGCGTGTGTGTGTGTGTGTGTGTGTGTGTATGTGTGTGTGTTTGTATGTGTATGTTTGTGTGTGTGTGTGTTTGTGTGTTTGTGTGTTTGTGTGTTTGTGTGTTTGTGTGTTTGTGTGTTTGTGTGTTTGTGTGTTTGTGTGTTTGTGTGTTTGTGTGTTTGTGTGTGTGCGTGTGTGCGCGTGTGTGTGTGTGTGTATGTATGTAAGCGCTCCACAGCCTAAACGGCTGCAGGACAGATTATGAAATTTTATACTTAAGCTGTGTATGTGCCCGACAAGAAAACCTCTTACTTTTGAAGCAAATATACAAACCGAAAGTGCCTCTTTACTCCAGTCATTTTTTGCGGTTTACTCAAAAATGGTTGCAGTTACAGAAAAGTTAAAATTAAAGGCATTAACACCTCAAATAACTTTTGTTTGAAAATTTTCTTCAAAAATGGTACCGGAAACAAGAAAATGGTCATTAAAATTTGTTCTTATTATAATTATTTTCACATAAATTGTATCAACTGTGCCTGTCAATTGTTTAATAGAAAAACAAAAAACTTAAATAATTTGGAGTTTTACATTTAATATTTATTCTAAGAAGTAATTTAGGGAAAAGGGGTTCCAAAGGTTAGTAAAATATTATAAATTAGAAAAATAGTCTAAATATGATCTAACCGAAATGCGTATAAGAAAGTTTGGTGCATGACACTGCAGATGTTTTAAATTACATCTCATTAGCAGTTATTTATCATTAAGTATAGTATTCCTAATGTATTTTTACACTACTCAATATTACAATGAAATTGTTTGGATCATTATAGAAAATCTTAATCTAGTTTTACAACAAGCGTAAAACACAGTAGTTGAATAAAATATGTAACAAAATAGTAAGAATTTCTTTTAAATGGCAAACAAAAATATTTATAACGGTTATCGACATATTTTTTACTTGAGTAAAATATTTATGATTGCGCCCTATTCTTGTGTTAAGAGAAGCAATTATTGGATATTTGAAATTAATAAGAGACATTTTATGTTTTATTTATTAATAGCATTCACTTTTTTAATAACTCATATATACCTTACTGTAACATTGTATCGCGGTTATATTTTATCTTATGATCCAAATATAAGCAAACTGAGTCATATCTTAGATGTTTTAAGTCATTTTCTTGGCATATCTTTTACAATAACTGTGATTTTACAAAATTTAACAAATACAAAACAAATAGATTCAATTTTTAAACTATTACAAGACATTGATATTCTTTTGAAATGTTTGAAAGCAGATGTTTCATATACGGAAAACCAAATTATTACAATATTGATACTGGTTTTCAAAACCCTACTATTAGTTGCTTTAATCATTATTCAATCTGCTTATTACCCCACAGTTCAATATTTTTTATATGTATATATCCTCTCGTTTAGTTTATTGTTAGATACATTAATTGAAAATCAACTATTATTTTTTCTGCATGGCTTGTACCAAACCATAAAGAGTATTAATGCAACTTTATGTAAAATTAATTCAAAATTTCAGTATGTTTTTTATTCAATAAAATTTCAGTATGATTTGAAAATAATCGCTAATGTATTCGAATTGTCCATTAAAAGTTCGCGTAAAATAAATCAATTGTATAATTTTTTTATAATATATAAATATTTTGACATGTTTCTATATTTTGTATTCCTTACCTTTACTTTCACTGAAGTTTTGATGAAACATCAATTGCCTAGAGATTATTTAGTGCCAATTTTATTATTGATGATTATAAAATCGATTGGTCCTGCAACGATTGCTTGTTATAGCGAAACTATTACTATACAGGTAAGTAGTTTTTATTTTATCCTAAACACTTAATTATCGAAGTTGACATTGGACACCCTCAGAGAGAGCGCCGCAATTTTGTTCGTTCTAAAAAACAAACGTCACCCGCCAGAAATTCTGGCCGTGTAAATCATATTAATTTTTTCAATTGAACTCTATTAAACATGTGGCAATAATTATAATAAGGTTTGAAGGCCCCGTTAGCATTATTTGTATTTTTTTTTTACAAATAAAGGCGAAAAATCGTGAATCTCCATAAGAGCCCATGTAAATGAAAAATTTCAATCTCCTAAACTAGCGCGTAAAATTTCATGAAACTTTGCTGACATTTTGACAGTAATAACATCAACATATACGAAAAAATGAATAGCTTTGAAGCATTTTTAATTTATGTCTCATACAACCTTAAATTCAACCAGAAAGTGGAATATTTTTTGCTTTGTTCCTTTATTTCCCATGATGAGTTACAATTTATAAAACTAACTAAATTAATACAAAACATCTGCAGTGTCATGCACCGAACTTTATTATACGCATTTGGGTTAAACCACATCGTAGTTTCATTATTTCTCTAATTTATAATATTTGTTCCAACCTTTAGATTGCTTTTGCACTAAACACAATTCTTAGAATAAATAATAAATGTCAAACTTCAAATTATTTAAGTCTATTTTGCTAAACAATTGACAGGCGCAGATGATACGATTTATGTAAAAATATATATATTAAGCAGAAATTTATTTTGAAACCAGAACTCTATTTGGAAAAAAAATCAAACAAAAGTTGTGCTAAATATGAATACCTCTCATTTTTGTTGATAACATTTTTCTGTAACTGCAACCATATTTGAGAAATCGCAGAAACAAAAATTGACTAGAGTAAACGGGCACTTCCGGTTAGAATATTTTTTCAAAAATAGGAGATGCACACTTCAGGCGTATGCCTGTAAAGTAAAAAAGTAACGCACTTGCAAATTTCAAATTATGACTGAACTATAGTGGTAGGAAGAGCACAATGAATCCGACGCCTGTGTTTACAGTTGCATCCGTGCAGAGTGGAAAGCAGCGAGAGTTATAACCCTTCGGTTTAAGTTGGGAGCAAGAATAATATGCATATTAGAACTACGCGTGCCTATATTGTAGGTGTTTCAACCTTTCCACCTTTGTATCATAAATTTACGACTTGAAAAGTAAATTCTGTGAAAAGTGTTTTAGGACGTAACGGACGTAACATAATGATGAAACGATGAGTGGAGTTATTTCCGTTTTGAAAGCCTCGAGCGAGCACTTTGCGTTGAATTAGAATCGCTCTCTTGGAAACACCTAACCGAGCCAGTCTCCATTAATTTTCTTAGACTGAGTAGTGCAGACCACCTGACTACAAATTCCAGCATGTTCTAAATTAAATCATGTTGGTAGACAACAGAATACATGAAACGCACTGCCAAGCATAATTAAGTTATACAATCAATTTTCAAAATGGCCTGTCCTAATCGGTTTTTTTATTATTAATTATATTTTCACTAATGTATTATTTTGGAAAAGTACTTAAATTGGAAATTGTTTGGAACGAAAGGAAATGTGTTATTCTGTCAGAATACATAGTGTTAAACACAATCGTTTACTAGAATATCTGAAATATAAATTTGCTTAAAATGAATATTTATAACGGTTATCGACATTTTTTTACTTGAGTAAAATATTTATGATTGCACCTTATTCTTGTGTTAAGAGAAACAATTGTTGGATATTTGAATTAAATAAGGGACACATTATATTTTATTTGCTAACGACCTTCACTTATATATATTATATATTATTAAATGATCCAAATATTTTAATTCATTTATTTGAGGTGTGTTTTTCAGTGACAATAATTTTACAAATCCAAAACAAATTAATTCAGTTTTTCAACTATTACAAGACATGGATGTTCTTTTGAAATTATTGAAAGCAAATGTTTCGTATACGAAAAGCCAAATGTTTACAATATTGTTACTTGTTTTTAAAACTCTACTATTAATCGTTGTTATCGTTTGTGGGTCTGTTTATTACGGTAGTTCTAAATATTATGTATATATGTATTTGCTCTCGTTTCGTTTATTGTTGGAAGCAATCATTGAGAATCAACTATAATTTTTTCTACATAGCATATGCCAAAAATTAAACATTATGAATACGATTTTTGTTAACATTAAATCAAAACATCAGTTTATTCGTTGTTCAATTCAATTCCGGAATGATTTGAAAATAATCGTAAATATATACGATGCTGCTATTAAAATTACACGTCATATAAATCAATTGCATAATTTTGTCATAATTTATAAATATGTTATCATGTTTCTATATTTTGTATCCTGTACCTTTTCTGTTACTGATATTCTGATGAAAAAAGTTGTGCCTACACATCTTGCAGTGTCAATTGCATTAATGATAATTATAAATTCTATTGGGCCAGAAATTATTGCATATTATTGCGAGACCATTACTGTACAGGTGAGTAAATTTTATTTTGATTACTATTAATCCTTAATTGCCGATATTTACAAAATATAATTTTGTGATCTGGTTTGGAATTATTGAGTAATTATGTTGCATTAAAAATATTTTTTTAACAACAATAATTAATAAACATCTGCAGTGCCATGCACTGAACTTTCTTATTCGCATTTCGGTTAGATCATATTTAGATTATTTTTCTAATTTGATTATATTCTACCAACCTTTGGAACTCCTTTTCATTAAATTATTTCGTAGAATAAATATTAAATGTCAAACTCCAAATTATTTAATTTTTTTGTTTTTCTATTAAACAATTGACAGGCACAGTAGATACGATTTATGTGAAAATAATTATAATTAGAACAAACTTCAATAGCCAGTTTCTTGTTTCCGGTAGCTTTTTAGAAGAAAAATTTCAAACAAAAGTAATGCGAAATAATAATAAGTTTAATTTTAAACAATTTTTCTATAGCTTCAACCATTTTTGAGTAATTGCAGAAAACGCAAAAATGCACTAGAGTAAACATGCAATCCCGGTTTGAATATTTTATTCAGAAATAAAAGATACACAAGCGAGGCATATACAAATCTTAAATTTAAAGTTTCATAACTTAACCTTTCGCCGTTTAGGCTGTAGAGCGCTCACACACACATACACACACGCACACACACACACACACACACACACACACACACACCGACAAAAAAAAACACACACACACAGACAGAGATAAACACAAACACACACACACACACACACACACACACACACACACACACAGATAAACACACACACACACACATACAGTCGTCATTCCAAAAATAGTTGGAAGCGATTTAGTATATAACGTATATTTCGGTTGAAATCTCGAGATCGGAATTTTTCATGATTATAATACTTACTTATACTGCGTATAAGAAAGTAAAATTTTACTGGTGAGTGGCAGCATTCCCGATTGAGGATGTGCAAATATGTGTTTGCATGCATGTATACTTTTTCGGTGGTGTATATTTATAATAACAAATTCGCGTTGGAGAAATTTCGACGATGACGGAAATCATAACATTAACATTAACAACTAAAATTATTTGAAAAAAAAAGAATAAATACTTTGTCAATTAGTGCGCATGATAACTTTTATGAAAACTTAAATTGTGCATTACTTTTACAAAATTTACTCACAAATCTACAAAATATTACAAAACAAAACTTTAGGTTACCCCTAGGTTTAATAACGCCTACATTCCTGATTCATAGTTGAGGAACAGAATCTCCGAAGTAGATTTTCACAATTTTGAAAATTTATACAACAATTAACCGCGGTAAAAACAAAATGCGACAGCAAGAAGTGGGCAGGAATTGTTCTAAATCGTTATTAAGAAATATAAAAATCTAGTGAATTTACATTTATCAATCTGACACCACCCGTTTTACTTGTCAGCGAAGTTATTCTCTTTGGCTAACTTTACCGACATAGCTCCGATTGATGGAAGAGCACATACGGCTTGAAGATTGACCCAGAGTAATTAAGCAGTTGTATTACTTTCATATCATTACAAATTAAATTGTTCATATTTATATTAATGAATTTAAGCATTATTAGCGTGTAATTTGTTATAATTTAGTTTTTTTGATAAAAATGTAAAACGGACCACTCGTATTAATGGATATTTATTATTTAACCTAATGTATTACTTTTTAAAGATTCTTATATAATTGAAGTGTTATTGTTTGTATCAATAAGAAAAGTGTTAATCTAGTCTAAATACATAGTGTAAAACACAGTGGATTCATCGAATATATAATAGTATAAATCTGCTTTAAATGGCAAACAAAAATATTTATTACGGTTACCGATATATTTTTTACTTGAGT
This sequence comes from Nebria brevicollis, assembly GCA_944738965.1. Taxonomy (NCBI): domain Eukaryota; kingdom Metazoa; phylum Arthropoda; class Insecta; order Coleoptera; family Carabidae; genus Nebria; species Nebria brevicollis. The sequence continues at coordinate 6,287,733 of OX122909.1, read as the reverse complement.
AAAATATTTATGATTGCACCTTATTCTTGTGTTAAGAGAAGCAATTGTTGGGTGTTTGAATTAAACCAGAGACATTTTATGATTTATTTACTAGTGACTATCACTTTTTTAACATCATATATATTCCTTACTGCAACAGTGTATCGCAGTTATATTTTATTAAATGATCCAAATTTAAGCAAAATGAGCCATATCTTAGATATTTTAGCTCATTCTATTGGGGTATGTTTTGTAGTTACAACAATTTTACAAAATTTAAGATATACAAAAAAAATTAATGCGATTTTTAAATTATTACAAGAAATTGATGTACTTTTGAAATTGTTGAAATCAGATGTTTCATACACGGAAAGCCAAATTGTTACAGTAATGATATTTGTTTTTAAAACTTTGCTTTTCACCGTCGTAATCGTTTTTGTGTCTGCTTATTACAGTAAATTGGAATTTTATTTATATATGATTTTACTCGCGTTTAATTTATTGCTAGAAGCAATAATTGAGAATCAACTATTATTTTTTCTGCATAGCTTATGCCTAAAAATCAAGATTTTGAATGCAACATTTGTTAAAGTTAAATCAAAATATCAGTTTGTTGGTTGTTCAATATCATTCCGAAATAATTTGAAAAGAATCGTAAATGCATACGATGCTTTATATAGAAGTTCACGTCAAATAAATCAATTGTATAATTTTTTAATAATTTATAAATATTTTGATACGTTTCAATATTTTGTGTCCTGTACCTTTACTGTCACTGAAATGCTGATGAGACAAGTAGTGCTTATAAATTATGCAGTATCAATTTTGCTAATCATAATTATAAAATCAATCGGACCAGGAATGATAGTTTATTATTGCGAAAGTATTACTATACAGGTAAGTAAATTTTATTTTTATGATCATAAAGACTTGATTCCTGAAGTGGGAATTATATTTTTTTCTGTGTTGGTTTATAATCATTGAGTACAACGCTAAATTAGTCAAGCTTTTAAAACAATAAATCATTTCAATTATCGATCTTTCCAATTTTTAGAGGATATTAAAAAAAGGTGAGCTCTCATCATTTAAAAATTGATAGCAATCACTCATGTAGTTAGAAGAAAAAAAGAAAATATCTGCAGTGTCATGCACCGAACTTTCTTATCCGCATATGGGTTAAACCATATCGTAGTTACATTATTTTTCTAATTTATAATATTTGTTCTATCCTTTAGATCGCTTTTACACTAAATATGTTTCTTAAGCCTGTATTACATTCAGCAACATTTTCGTGGATTAGTTCATGGACTAGTCCAGCAACAAAAATTGCCCAATGTAATACAGAAGTTGCACGCAACTGTGTTGCGCAACTAGTCCATGGACGAGTTGCACGGATTAGAACATGTTCTAATTTTGTTGCTGGGCAACATGCAACATTTAGTGATTCTAGTTACTTTTCATTTTACCAATCGCAATTTTTCTGGTTGGTCTTCTGTGTTGCGCGGTCTTCTACGTGGCGTTCATTGTAGTCATTTGCCTTGATTGTAGTGAAGTCTTCTGCAGAAATAAGTCTTTTGTTTAGCGTGGTCTTCCATTAAATTAGGATTTTTATTTATAGTCTTCAAGGTAGTTTACCAAAATCGCCATACACGAAATTGCTGATTACTTACGACTCACACAATATTTTCGATTATTTTTTTTTGTAATTTGTTCTGTACATTTTATTTACATATAATTGTTTTAGATAATCATTATTTTTGTTTATATATAACTTGATAAGAACAATTTTATTAATACATTTATAAATGTAAATGTTTATTTAAATTTTTGCATAGAACGTACGTTTGTATATTTGCAACAATATGTATAAACGCTAGCGGTTATAAGTAAAGCAGCTTTACGTCTTCTCTGAACTTCACGTAAATATGCTCTTTTTTAAAGATTAATATTTTCAAGATGAAACAGAAAGTGTAAACAAGCAGAAAATTAATCAATAAACACGAAGTTATCGACAAAGAGGATTTCTTTAACTGTCACAGAAGACCAACCTTTGTTGATTTAAGTTGGTATAAAATGTAATATAACTAGTTATGTTGCAAAAATATGTTGCCCAGTGTAATACACAAGAAATTGGTGTTGCTGGATTAGTTCATGGACTAGTTGCTGGACTAGTCCATGAACTAATCCACGAAAATGTTGCTGAATGTAATACAGGCTTTAGAATAAATATTAAATGTCAAACTTAAAATTATTTAAGTCTATTTTGTTAAACAATTGACAGGCGCAGATGATACGATTTTTGTAACAATATATATAATAAGCAGAAATTTATTTTACAACCAGTACTTTTTTTGGAAAAAAGATTCAAACAAAAGTTGTGCTAAATATAAATATCATTAATTTTTGTTCATTTTCTGTATCTATAACCATAATTTGAGTAATTGCAGAAACTACAAAAAATGACTAGGGTAAACATGCACTTCCGGTCGGAATATTGTTTTCAAAAATAGGAGGTTTTCGTGCCAGGCACACACAAATCTTAAGTTTAAAATTTAATAATTTTCCCTTTAGCCGTTTGGGCTGTAGAGCGCTCACATACACACACACACACACACACACACACACACACACAGACACACACACACACACACATACACACACACACACACACATACACACACACACACACACAGACGGACGTCATTCCAAAAATAGTTGGAATCGATTCAGGGAAGGTCAAAACGTATATTTCCGTTAAAATCTCGTGTTCGAAATTTTTCATGATTACAATACTTACTTATACTGCGTATAAGAAAGTAAAAAGGTGCAGCGAGGCAAAATATGCAATGGATATGTTAATCAAGCTTAACCAAGAGTCCGAGTTCAATGACGAGGAGTGCTGTATTGAAAGAATCATTCCAAAAATATCCAGCCCCGCTTTTGGGTAGGTCAAAAAATATATTTCCGTTAAAACTTCGAGATCGAATTTATTCTTTATAACATCTTGAGAAATTATAATTGTTTGATAATACTTATTTTATAAATATACTTAGCTAATGTTTCTTACTTTCTTATACGCAGTATAAGTAAGTATGGTAATCATGAAAAATTTCGACCCCGAGATTTTAACGGAAATATACATTTTGACCATCCCTGAATCGATTCCGACTATTACTTTATTATACGCAGTATAAGTAAGTATTGTAATCATGAAAAATTTCGAACTCGAGATTTTAACGGAAATATACGTTTTGACCTTCCCTGAATCGATTCCAACTATTTTTGGAATGACGTCCGTGTGTGTGTGTGTGTGTGTGTGTGTGTGTGTGTGTGTGTGTGTGTGTGTGTGTGTGTGTGTGTGTGTGTGTGTGTGTGTGTGTGTGTGTGTGTGTGTGTGTGTGTGTGTGTGTGTGTGTGTGTGTGTGTGTGTGTGTGTGTGTGTGTGTGTGTGTGTGTGTGTGTGTGTGTGTGTGTGTGTGTGTGTGTGTGTGTGTGTGTGTGTGTGTGTGTGTGTGTGTGTGTGTGTGTGTGTGTGTGTGTGTGTGTGTGTGTGTGTGTGTGTGTGTGTGTGTGTGTGTGTGTGTGTGTGTGTGTGTGTGTGTGTGTGTGTGTGTGTGTGTGTGTGTGTGTGTGTGTGTGTGTGTGTGTGTGTGTGTGTGTGTGTGTGTGTGTGTGTGTGTGTGTGTGTGTGTGTGTGTGTGTGTGTGTGTGTGTGTGTGTGTGTGTGTGTGTGTGTGTGTGTGTGTGTGTGTGTGTGTGTGTGTGTGTGTGTGTGTGTGTGTGTGTGTGTGTGTGTGTGTGTGTGTGTGTGTGTGTGTGTGTGTGTGTGTGTGTGTGTGTGTGTGTGTGTGTGTGTGTGTGTGTGTGTGTGTGTGTGTGTGTGTGTGTGTGTGTGTGTGTGTGTGTGTGTGTGTGTGTGTGTGTGTGTGTGTGTGTGTGTGTGTGTGTGTGTGTGTGTGTGTGTGTGTGTGTGTGTGTGTGTGTGTGTGTGTGTGTGTGTGTGTGTGTGTGTGTGTGTGTGTGTGTGTGTGTGTGTGTGTGTGTGTGTGTGTGTGTGTGTGTGTGTGTGTGTGTGTGTGTGTGTGTGTGTGTGTGTGTGTGTGTGTGTGTGTGTGTGTGTGTGTGTGTGTGTGTGTGTGTGTGTGTGTGTGTGTGTGGTGTGTGTGTGTGTGTGTGTGTGTGTGTGTGTGTGTGTGTGTGTGTGTGTGTGTGTGTGTGTGTGTGTGTGTGTGTGTGTGTGTGTGTGTGTGTGTGTGTGTGTGTGTGTGTGTGTGTGTGTGTGTGTGTGTGTGTGTGTGTGTGTGTGTGTGTGTGTGTGTGTGTGTGTGTGTGTGTGTGTGTGTGTGTGTGTGTGTGTGTGTGTGTGTGTGTGTGTGTGTGTGTGTGTGTGTGTGTGTGTGTGTGTGTGTGTGTGTGTGTGTGTGTGTGTGTGTGTGTGTGTGTGTGTGTGTGTGTGTGTGTGTGTGTGTGTGTGTGTGTGTGTGTGTGTGTGTGTGTGTGTGTGTGTGTGTGTGTGTGTGTGTGTGTGTGTGTGTGTATGTTCTCTACAGCCTAAACGGTTGAGGCTAAAATTATGAAACTTTAAAATTAAGATTTGCATATGCCTGGGGTGTGCACCTCTTACTTTCGGAAAAAATATTCAAAGCGGAAGTGCCTGTTTACTCTAGTCAATTTTTGCATTTTCTGCAATTACTCAAAAATGGTTACAGTTACAGAAAAATTTCATGAACAAAAATTAAAGATATTTATATTTAGCACAACTTTGTTTTGAATTATTTTTCCAAAAAGAGTAATGGCTTCAAATTAAATTTCTGCTTTTTATATATATTTTTACATAAATCGTATCATCTGCGCCTGTCAATTGTTTAACAAAATAGACTTAAATTATTTAAAGTTTGACATTTTATATTGTTTCTAAGAAATATATCTACTGCAAAAGCGAACTAGACATTTTATATTGTTTCTAAGAAATATATCTACTGCAAAAGCGAACTAAACCTTATGTAATGGTCTCGAGGATATTCGTAGAAACTGGACTTGTAGGATTTTGGAAATGATTTAGAATTCACACGACGTTGTATATAATATTCTTTATTAACTAACTTATTAGATGTATATATATATCTTTATAGTTATTAGTGTGGCGAGCAGACGTTCGTCGTTAGATAGAGACTGATAGAAACGGAACCGCTCTAAGTACATTAATTATTGGTATATATTTTATTCGGGTATTTGCACCAGTAGTTAAATATATTGACTTTACTTTTGGACAATAACAAGATATGCAATTTCATAGAATAATGATTGATAATTCTATCGATGAACATTGAGAAGACAAATAGTATGATTAGATAACAATTATACATGGGTACATTACATGGGCACATTACACCTTCACCCTTAAGAAAAATTAAAAGAATTTAATTAAGAAGATTCTTTTAATTTCTTTTTACACAACATATGTAGAAACAGAATTCTTAAACATTCGTGTTGTTTGATATTTTAATATTAAGTTCAGTGTTACTTAGGATTTGGGGTGTGATACATAACCATATTTGTTTGTTTTTATTATCAGTTCAATTAATATCAATATAATATAATAACCAATTATACCTTAGCATTATAAAATTCTTTTACATAGAATACATTTATTAATATAGTAACATAAAATTACAAAAATTCTTTTACATAGAATACAATGTATATATAAAATATATATATATATATATATATTTTTTTTAATTTTCATCTCTTAGTTGGGCAATTCTCGAACTTCTCCTGAGGGGAGTTTCACTATCAATTCTACATTCGTGAGAGTTTTGTGAAGTACTTGGTAAATCATCTAGTTCAACAGATACATCATTTTTTTGTTTAAACTTCTTCTTACATAGGTTAAAAGTTATACAATTGGTAATTGTACTAGATTCATGCTGGTGGTTTCTCGATTGAAAAATATTTCTTAGTACCTTATTTTTACATAATTTAATTAATTTATATATCAAATATATTAAAAATATTTTAAAAAATGAGAGAAGAACATAAACGAAATAAGGGTGATTTATTATTTTATTAAATTTTGATTCGCTAGACGTATGTAATTTATCTAATGATTCATCAATTTGATCTAATTTATGGCTGGCTACATTTAGACTATCTCTATCCAAGGAAAATATTTTGTCACTTGATAATTTTAGTTCTGCATAATGCTCTTTATTTCTTTTTATGCAGTCGTCGTCGATGATATTAAAATTTGGTAAAAATATTCTTTTTTCGCTTTTTAGTGATTCATCTTTTGTAGAACTTATCATTATCGTACTTGTATAAATTTTGCAGGAGGGTTTTATTGTTAAAATTCCGGTTTTCTCGATTCTATAATCAATGGGTTTTTCATTTTTACAATTTAGTGTTAGTTCAGTGGGGTTTTTCATAACGAATAGCCATTGATTTGCAGAAGTTAGTTTTTGCCACGTTTCAGAGGGCATTTTTATTAGTCTTGTATCACAGTTAGCTGGGATAAAATTTACGTTTAATAGTAATTCCGTTTCGCAAATATTTTTACTGCGAGTTGAGTAGGTTGGGGCGTTCGAAGGACAAATTATGTTTTCAGTTGACAGTTTGTGACAATGGTCTATGTTGTCTAAGGGAACATAAGTGATTTTAGATTCGGACATAGCAAGGTACTTATATTTGGGTAAAACAAATGCGTGATGGATTTCGTCAATTTTAGTAGGTAAGGGAATTATATGAAATAGATCGAAATTTTGTTGAGTAACTAGAGGATTTGAAATAGAGAATATGAGTCTATCGTTAGAATAGTGAAATTTAATTTCAGCAACAGATAATAATTCGAAAGCGTTTTTAGGGTCTAAAGGTAAAGCGAATGTTGTTAACATTGGAAGATGTGTTACAACCTTAGTTAACTCTTCAATAAATTGATGAGGTGTTATTATAGAGGGGTGCAGTGTATTTGATTTTGTGAAAAGAATAGCGTTAATTATTGTTGAGTATTCGTTGTCTAGCTCGGCAGTCAATAGAGAAAGGAAAGATAAATGTTCTTCCATTACTTGTTTAGCTTTAATATCAAAGTAGTTTCGATGTTCGGTATTTGTATAATTTAATAGTTTTTTGAAATTAGATTGAATTGCGATGTTGTTGTGTTCGATATTAGAAATGGTACTATTGAAATTTGATATGGTTGTTTTTACAATTTGAACTTGTTCTTTTAACAATAAGTTGAGATGTTGTTCATCGTTATTTAAGTTTTTGATAGCTTTATCATAGAAATCTGCGTCGTTCGCGTCTAGAGTTCCGAAAAGTGTTTTAAAGAGTGAACCAAATCCGTTTATTAAACCGCGTTTTGGCCTAGATTTTTCTTTTTTTGATAATTCTTTTAATGTTAAGTCCTTTTCTATTACGTTTGGTATGGTTTGCTTTAAAATGTTTAGAGAATTGTTACACACATGGAAGGATGAATAATACTCGTCTTTACAAAGGGTCTTTGTTTTCTCGAATGTATTTAATAATAACGTTAATTTGGAATCGAAATTTGAAAGGTCTAGATATGCAACAAGGTTCCAAGAGTTGTCATAGAAGTTTGAGTTACCGAGGTTTTCATAGAAAATACCTGGTGATGGAGATATTTCGGTGAAGTTGAGGCTTCCTCCGGTAACACATGGTGTATACAAAATATAGATGGAGAAGATCATTCTGTAATGAATGCATGTTTTAATCTGTCTATGTGGACTTTAATTTTTCGTTTATTGGCTAGTATAGTATAAGTTACAGGTGAATTTATTTCAATGATTTTATATGGCCCGTTGTAGGTTTTTGATAATTTCTTTGATTTTCCTAGTTTAGCTTGTTCGTTTGTGAGGAAAACTGTGTCGCCGATATTGTATTTAATGCTATTACATTTCTTATCGTAATATGATTTATTCGTCTTTTTACTTTCGATAAGGTGATCACGTGCAATTTGCCTGGATTTTTGAAGTTTCATGGTCAAATCGTCTATGTAGTTGTCATAAGTATATTTTAATTCGGGGTTTTTGTCAAATTCAGAAGGAATGGATGGTTTGTGACCAAATGTTAGCTCGAATGGTGAGAACTTAGTAGAGGTGTGAATGGTAGTATTATAGGAGAAGGTAGCTAAGTCTAACCATTGGTCCCAGTCGGATTGATCTATATTGATATAGTTTTTTAAATAATCGGTTAGAGTTGAGTGTACTCTTTCTAATGCGCCATTACTCTGTGGGTGATAAGCTGAGCAGTTAATTTTTTTGATTTTAAATAGTTTGCTTATTTCCGTAATTAAGTTTGAAGTGAAATCACGACCTTGGTCAGTGAGGATGGAAATGGGTATTCCAAATTTACAAATGAAGTTATGAACTAGTATTTTTGCAATGGTGATGGCTTCGTGATTTTGGATAGGGTAAGCTTGGGTGAATTTTGTGAGATCATCTTGGAGAGAGAGTATATACTTATTTCCAGATTCTGTTAAGGGTAGAGGTCCTACGATGTCTAAAGCGATTCTTTCAAAGGGTTTGGAAGAAGTAGTTGTGATTTCCATCGGGTGTTTATTCTTTTTCCGAGTTACTTTGTTTTGCTGGCAGTCAGTGCAGTATTTTATAAATGATTTTATATCGCTTTTCATATTATTCCACTTGTACTTTTCTTTGATTCTATTATAAGTGCGATGAAAACCTGAATGACCAGATGTTGGATTTGAATGATTTTCTGTTAGGATTTTTGGAATGGAATCTTGGCTTGGTTTAATAAGTACATCATGAAAGATTTTTAATTCGATATTGGAATTTTGGAATATGGAGCGTAACATGCATCTGATTTTTGTCCAATTTAAATTATCAAAACCAGTACCAAGTCTTGGTAAATTTAGAGATATAATTTTATTTTTTATTAATGTTTCTTTTAATTTGAATAAAGAGTTATAGAGAGTTTCATAATTTGCATTCTCCCAGTGAAATTGTTTATTTATAATATAAAAGATGAATTGATTTCCTTCTTTAATTGTTCCGATATTTCCGGTGATTAAATTTTGTTTTGATATTGATTCTAAGTGATCAAATTTTGTTTTTAGATCTATTTGTGGTTTTTCAATGAATTCTAAGTCTTCGGAAATGCATAGAGCTATGTTGTTATTATCTTTAAGAAAATGTTCATTTGATTCTGTTATTTTATTGTTTAATATAATAGTAGATTTAAGTTTCTGCAGGAATTCTTGGTAAGTTACTTTTGCATTTGAAGTATTATTGATAATATTGATGTTCGAGGTTAGAGGGGGTAGAGTTATACGACTTAAAGTATCAGCGTTTTGATTTCTTTTACCTTCGCGATATATTATAGAATAATCATAGTCTTCTAGCGAGATGCGCCATCGGAATAACCTTTTATTGTTTTGTTCTTTAATATTGAATAACCATTGAAGGGGTTTATGATCCGAAAATATAGTGAATTTACGCCCGTACAGGTAAGGTCTATAATGGTTAACAGCCCAAACGATACCTAACATTTCGCGTTCGATAGTACTATAATTACTTTCGGTTTTATTTAGGGTTCTGCTGGCGTATGAGATTGGTAAGTCTTTTCCTAATTCACCTTGGGATAGGACAGCACCGATTGCATAATCACTAGCATCAGTGGTGAGATAGAATGGTTTCGAAAAATCAGGATATTGAAGTAGAGGTTCGGATGTTAGAATTGTTTTTAATGTTTCGAAGGATTTTTGTTGTTCTGAAGTCCAATTAAATGTACAATCTTTTTTGAGGAGTTTTGTTAGTGATTGTGAGATTTTACTGAAGTTAGGAATATAGCGACGATAGTAACCTGCGAGGCCTAAGAAGGAACGAATATCATTGGTTGATTTTAGTTGAGGATAGTTGGTTACAGCAGAAACTTTTTTTGGGTCGGGTTTTACGCTGGATTCTGTAATTAAATGGCCTAAGTACATCACTTCTTTTCTAAGAAATTCGCACTTATCTGGTTGGATTTTTAAGTTAAATTGTGAAAGTCGTTCGAAAACTTCGATCAGTCGTTTGTTATGTATATCTAGATCTCCACCGTGAATTACAATATCGTCTAGATAGACGAAGCAGCGATGGTTTTGGATACCTGCTAGAACAGTGTTCATGAGGCGTTGGAAGGTAGCAGGAGCGTTTTTTAAACCGAATGGCATACGGTTAAATTGGAAATGTCCTGACGGGACGGAAAATGCAGTTTTAGCAGCGTCTTGGGGATTCATTTTGATTTGATGGAAGCCGGAAGTAAGGTCAATTGTTGTAAAATATTTAGAATGACCTAGTTGGTCTAAGATTTCAGTGATATTTGGTAGAGGATAGGAGTCACCAATGCTAATCTCGTTTAATTTGCGGTAATCAATGACTACTCGCCATTTTCTTTCGCCGGCAGCATCTAATTTCTTGGGGACGACCCAAACAGGAGAGTTCCAAGGTGAATACGAATGAGAGATTATATTTTGGTCAACCAGTTTGTTTATTTGTTTTTCTACTTCGGCTTTATGTACTTCAGGATAACGATAAATTTTACTGTTAGTAGGATTAGATGAAGTGGTAGGGATTTCGTGCATTACGGCGTCGGTATGTGTGAGTTTGTCGCCATCTATATAGAATATATCGTTAAAGTTTTGGCAGATTTTAATTATAGAGATTTTTTCTTCATTATTCATGTGGGAAGTTCTTAATAATTCCGTGATTTTATCTAGTCTGTCGGATTTAAAATTTTCAGGATTTGAGTTAAAAATAGTATTAATTGATATTGAGTTTGATTTAAGTTTTTCATTTGGATTATATGGTTCAACACAAATATCAAGTTCTTTAATATCGACAGAATGCTCGGTTGTATTCAAAATTGAGGTTAGAGCAGTGTTATCTTTATTTATTTTAACTAGACTAGAGCACAAATATACACCATCAGATATTTCAATTTTAGGTGTTATTGCGTGATTCATATTGTGCGATGGGTTGGAAATATTTATTTTGACAATTGTTTCGCATCTAGGATTGATTGTATAAAGAAGTTTAGAGGTTTGATTAGATTCAGTGTAAAGATCAGGTGTAACATTTTCGCTTGTTAGTTTCGAATTGTTATTAGGAGCAATAGAATTTGTTAGCAATTGTAATTTTATATCGTAATTATTTAATGAAAGAGTATTGGTTTCATAATTGATAGATGCCTTAAATGATTTTAATAGGTCGTTACCGATTAATCCGTCAAATTCAATTGGAAGGTTATCGGGAACCGAATGAAATATGTGTAGGGAATTGTTATCTGGTAAATTTAGATTTAAGAGTGAGTAACAAATAGTTTTGTGAGGGGTTTCAACATCATCGATTCCTTTAAGAATGATAGGATTATCTTCATAACATATAACATCAGGTTTTAGAAGGGAGAGTTTAATTAAGCTTATATTGGCACCTGTGTCAATTAAAAATTTACAAGGACGTTTTAGTTCGGGAATATCTAATGTGACGTATGACGTGATTCCTATAAAGTTTATTGTGTGGATTCGGCTTGAAGGAATTGAGCTGTTCTCAGAGCAGCCGCTGGACTCTGAGGGCTGTTGGAGTTTAAAGAACGATTGTTATGTTGGGGATTTGTACGAAAACAGTTAGAAGGGTTACCGCGATTTTCATCTCGTCTTTTATTATTAAATTCTCGCTTACGACATTCATTTATAAGGTGTCCTACATTTTTACAGTAATTGCAAATTTTTGTGTTATTTTGATTATTGAGATTGTTGGGTTGATATCTTTTAAAATTTTGATTTTGAGGATTAGAATTGGTTTGTTGGACGTGTCTGACGTTTTGAGTGAAGTTATTAGGATTTTTATGAAAGTTGTTTTGGCGATTTCGACAATTGAAAGATATATGACCGGGTTTGTTACAATAAGTGCAGAATCGTGCTGACGTGGAGTTTACTTGTTGATATTTTTGTATTTCTATTCTAGATTTTTGTTCTTGTTCTTCTTGAAGAGCGAAAGAGATAGCGTCTTCTAATTTAGTAGGTCTTTGTGATTTTATTATTAACGCAATATTGGAATTAAGACCTGTTATGAATACATTGAGAGCTTCGTTTTTCAATAAATTTATACAAGCGTGACGTGCTTCGCGTGGAAGTGATTCGTCGAGTGAGTTTAGTAGTTTCATATAGCAATTTTCGACTTTACTAGCAAATGACATAACGTTTTCGTTGGGGAGTTGTCTACATGAGTTTAATTCGAGTTGCCATTGACCTATAGTTCGCTTTTCTGAATAAGCATCTAATAGATGGGTTTTCAAAGTATCCCAGTCGTCAAAACTTCTATTTCTAATTATTGTTCTAGCGTTATCAGTTAATTTAGTTTCTATTATGGCTAAAAGAATTGTTTTTAATTGAGGTTTAACAAGAGTCATGGCTTTAGTACAATTATCTATAAATTCGTATAATTTACTTTTGTTTCCATCGAATTTAAATAGCATTTTTTCAGCAATTTCTAAAGAAATATATATTTGTTCTGATTCTTGTGTATCTGGTGAACGATTTACATTGTCATTAGGCATTTTGAATTTTGTTATATATTTTATTTTTATATATATTGATATGGTAATATAAAATTGGCACTTTGAACACTTGGTGTAGTTTCTACTTTTATAATGATTTCGTAGAATATGGTAATTTAGAATAATTTAGGGTATAGAACTCACAGTTGTATTTGGTATTGCATGATTTCTTCTGATGTAGCGTTCGATTAGAATGATTGATTGTGTCGGTTGGGCTGGTGATGATGTCCGATTTCTGTATCCTGGAGCCTGGTTCGTCGACTTCGGAGTTACGATTGTTGCCTCGGAAGTTGATATACCATATGAATGTATCGGATCACTCGCGTTGGAATATTCGCGTGGAAGATTATAATAACAACGTGATTTAGCACATTCCGATTAAATTCGGGTTTGGTAAAAATCCCACACTTCTGACACCAATTATTTATGTAATGGTCTCGAGGATATTCGTAGAAACTGGACTTGTAGGATTTTGGAAATGATTTAGAATTCACACGACGTTGTATATAATATTCTTTATTAACTAACTTATTAGATGTATATATATATCTTTATAGTTATTAGTGTGACGAGCAGACGTTCGTCGTTAGATAGAGACTGATAGAAACGAAACCGCTCTAAGTACATTAATTATTGGTATATATATTATTCGGGTATTTGCACCAGTAGTTAAATATATTGACTTTACTTTTGGACAATAACAAGATATGCAATTTCATAGAATAATGATTGATAATTCTATCGATGAACATTGAGAAGACAAATAGTATGATTAGATAACAATTATACATGGGTACATTACATGGGCACATTACACTTAGAACGAATATTATAAATTAGAAAAATGAAACTACGATATGGTTTAACCCATATGCGGATAAGAAAGTTCGGTGCATGACACTGCAGATATTTTTTGGAATGACATCGACTGTGTGTCTCTGTGTATATATGTGTGTGTATGTGTGCGCGCGCGCGCCCGCGTGTATATATATATATATATATATATATATATATATATATATATATATATATATATATATATATATGTGTGTGTGTGTGTGTGTGTGTGTGTGTGTGTGAATATGTGAACGCTCTACAGCCTAAACGGTTAGAGGTAAAATGATGAAACTTTAAACTTTAGATTTGTATATGCCTGGCAAGAAATCATACACTCCCCTATATATGTATGGTTAAAGCGGAAATGACCCTGGCAGTCGATTCGCTATAATAATATTTAAAAAAAAAAAATCCTCTTAATTATGAAATGAATTATCATGTTTAATCTACTCATTTTAAGCGATTTCTGTAAAAACTCGAAAACCGTTCCACTAATAACGAATATAGTTGGTAAAAAAATTATAGATATCAACATTTTGTACAACCTTTATTTGAAGTTTTTTTCAAATAAGGTCCCGGAAACAAGAAAATGGCTATTGAAGTTGGCTCTTATTATAATTATTTTCACATAAATCGTATCAACTGTGCCTGTCAATTATTTAACAAAAAATCTTAAGTAATTTGGAGTTTGACATTTAATATGCATACAAAAAAATAAATTTATTGAAAAAGTTTTCCAAAGGTTAGTAAAATATTATTAATTAGAAAAATAATATAAATGTGATATTATCTAATCCAAATGCGTATAAGAAAGTTCGGTGTATGACACTGCAGATGTTTTAAATTATGCAATCCATTAATCTATAATAAGAAATCAATAGCACTCCAATTTAATATGTCGCTTGAAATATGCGTTTTATTAAATAGTATATTTAGTTATGATGACGCTTCGCCAACGCAATATTTATTCAGAATACCAAATAGTATATTATACGAGTAAAATATTTTGTGTAGCTCCATATAAACTAAAAAAAACTAATAACGATTGGGGGATCAAATTAAATCGATCAGATTTAATGCAATATTTAATTTTTATATGCTCATTTATGGCATTTTATTTTTATGTCGCATACAATTTTATAATATTTGACATGAATGAAGGAAGTGCATATTACAGTTCCATAGTTAAAAGATTGAGTAAATATATTCATTCTTTTATGGTATTAAGTAGTATAACAATTATAATACAAATATTTTTCTCTGCGGAAAATATATCATATGTATTTGCAAACATAAATCAAATTTATTACGAATTACAATCAAACGTTTCGTATTCAAAGGCATCCAAGTATTGCTTGATTTACCAAATTATTACATTTACATGTATTATTTCTTTAAATATTTGTGATTTGTTGATGGCGTCTTCATTTACCTCCTGCCATGTTGAAATTGCGTTAGATATAACTAGTTTTATATTTTATACCATGGATATTCAATGGATATTCTGGCTGCTCAACCTTGATATGATATTTGATGATATGCAAATAAGGTTGAAAGACATATCTTCAAAAAAAATTGTAGTAGAAAAAGGATACTTAAAATACGAGATGAAAACATTGAACAATTTGTACCACTGCTGTATTGATGTTGGACATCGTTTGAATACTATATATAATACTCATATTCTACTCCGATGTATTAGCGTTCTGCAAGAATTGGTTTTTATTGCTGTCGTTATAAAGGAATCATTATATGAACCAAAAATTCCTAATTCTTTAACAATTTCTCTTGGTTTATTGATTGGTATAACATTGTTGGGAACAGTAACATTTATGGCTTGTTGTAATTTAATTGTGTCCAAGGTACGTATTAATTTTCAGACGGAAATAATTTGCAGTTTATGTATATAATATTTTCCAAATTAAATTGCATATATTCTTTGTCTTATTTGTGTGCAAATTTGGATTATTATAATTTTGTTGTTGATACTATCAAAGAAATGGTTGGCGACACATAAGCAATTTGTTTAGAGGTATAAAATCAAAGCGAAACATACCATCAATTTAATTTATCAAAATATAAATAATAAAATTTAGTCAACTTTAAGTGTTAAGTTAAATTTTGCAATAAAAGAATAAATAATGAGCCACGTGAATTAAGATAATAATGTAGGAGTTAATAATATAAAGTTGAACGTAACACCTTACAGTATATTTATATGATCGAAAACCATACTTTTAATCATAAAATTGATAAATCTACCGTTCAGAATGAAATACTGAATTAAATGTAACGATTCCGACCCCCAGAATAACAATTAACGTAAAAAGTCGATTTTTGGCTAATTTGGCAGACTTTTTTCACCCTAGGGAAAGGTTGGCTCATATTGATGATTATACTGAAATAATCGATGATTTACTGCGAAAAAATATCAAAATTCCAGCCAATTTGAAGTAATTTAAAAATGTTATTGACGAAAATCTAAAAAAAGTGGAAAAAATGGCGTTTTAGGGAGTTCGGTGCTACCTGGGTATTTTCCCAGAAACATGTTTCAGGGCAGCTGCGGCACTTTTTAAACTAAAAATTTTCATTGTAGACCCTAGTGAACGAAATCTAATTTTTTCGTTTATATATTCAAAATGTCAGATTTTATATACAAGGATGTGCTTCTCAAAAATATTCTTCCAAAATTCAGATTATTAATTTTCTTTGTTTTAGGCGGAGAATACCTTCAACATGATGAATGATATTCGACACATTGACAAGGATATTGCCGATAAAGTACGTGAACATTATTTTTAAGTACTTGTACAAAGTGAGTTTTTTCACAAGCGGTTGTTCAGAACGACGAAAACCTTACCAATTACCAATACCCGTAATTTCTACTTTTAGATTGAAACTTACGTCATGCACATGCATTTTAATAAAATGAACTTCACAGCGTTCGGTTTATTTCCAATTAATTTAAATTACATATATTCTGTAAGTAACATTTTATATATATATATATATATATATATATATATATATATATATATATATATATATATATATCTCAAAATATTGAAAAACAGGTACTACATATCATTTTATTACAGTTACTTGGTGCTATATCAACGTATTTCGTCGTGCTGCTTCAATTCCAAGAGCCATGAAAATTTAATATATTCAAGCTTCGCAAAACTAGTTACAAAGATCAATCGATAATTAACACGATCTGCAGTGGACCGAATTCAAGCTACCAAACATCCTGATAGAAACTTCTGATATCGTAGAAATTAACAATTCAAATAAAATAGTCTTCTGTATAATATATAAATATATTTGATAATTTCCAATCAAATACATAAAATTCTAGAACGCCAATAATAACAAAATTACATTAAATAAACTTTTTATAATTTCAAATCAGAAATATTATATAGTGAATGCAATTTATGTTTAACTTTCGCATTATATAAGTTGAGTTTCATCGTTGTTGTTGTTTATATTATTATTTACTATACAACTCTAACCTTCCCTAAACATGCTCAACAAAAAATGTTGAACGTTACAAATTCTGCAAATATTATAAAATTAAACTAAAACTCATTCAGATCAATGTAATTCAGCTGTGGTAATTTGCTAGCAATTCCAATATCGATATCATATTTCGATTTCCGTTGTTGCTAAAGAAGAAAGCTTAATTGACCTTTTGTGTGCAGTTTGTTAACACACCAAATTTGACTGCCCCGGACGACTGTTCCCAAATATAAAATAATTGCTGACGGGAAAAAGATCATACTCAAAATAAGTTGTAATAAGAATTAACAATTACCAAAAAAATTCATATTAGAGCGAAATTAGATGGAGAGAATGTAAACTATAAATAAATCAACAAATATAAATTTTAGCATGTTCTATAAATAAAATACTGTAGAATCTTATCATTTTAATAGAGATATTTTTATACAAAAAAATTATGTAAACTGAAGGAGCAAAATATCTCCAATTACTCTACCTGACCCTGCTTAAAAGCTTGTATACTAAATTCAATATAACTACTAATTGATATTTGTAGAATCTAAATTAATACCATTCACTTGTACATATTGAATTAAACTTATACTAGTAAAGCCTCCCAAGATGGTGTAACAAATCAAGCTAGTTGCGTACCGACCTAGTTCAGTTTTGCTGAGCTAGGTAATTCGCGATTAGTAAATGCAACTAGCTACGTCATATCTAGCAACAGTTGAATAAAATTGTTCCTTCCGCATTTAACGAAATGGTGCTAGGTCCGAATTTGTTTACAATATCGGCCATTTGAATTTAGTTCAAAATTGAGTATAAAACCCCGATGTCGCTTGACATCGAGGTCTCAGTTCAGATTGCGATTAGCGAGTATTATTTTGTCAGTAAGTAACTTAAGCTTTATTCAGTATCTTTTTGTAAATCCATTTTCGTTGTCATATTTGTTATATTTTTATTGTTTTGAATTAAAATTGTTATTTATTGTTAAACCAATTTAATCTCTGACGAGCTAACTCCAGTCTGGACCTTAAAGTGTGTATTAGAAAACTTCACCTAAAAACCAACCACCAGGTGAGTATAAGAAGAAACATCACTACACGCACATAGTTAACGCGTGCAAGTTCTCATAAGACGCGCGTTTGTTACAATGGAATACCTGTTTTGTTTGTTGCCTTTGATTTGTTTCTGTAATCAGATCATGGACCCATTTACAATATTCTTTTCCTCCAAAGAAAAAATCTAATACACTGCATGAGTTCCTGCGATTGAATTCCTAAATCGGATCTGTTATGTGCGCAAAAATTCCAGTCTTGGACTAGGTTTCCAAAATCGCATTATTTCATTTGATTCTTAGCTCAGCTTCTTAAAACAGTCCAACCATTAGAATATGGAATCCATTATTAATATAGTGTACTTGAATATCTGATGAATTGGAAGCTTGTTAAACTATTATCCGAATTCGTTATCCAGAACAAATGAGAATACTTGATCTGATTTTGATGCTATTTGATTAATTGGAGTGGTAAATATCTACAACGTAAGACCTTAATATATAATATATTTTAAGAAAATAATATTTTATACGATTGTATTATACAATATTGTAAAAATACTGCTTGCATTGCGGTTATAATTGCAAGACATCAATATTTCTATATTTGATGTCCTGTCAATAGTAACATTAATAAAGACCAATTGCGTTTATAGATGAAACGATTAAATAAAGTAGCTCATTAATAATTTGCAGCAGAACGATAAAAATAATTAAAATTCTATAGTTTACTTTCTTATACGAAGTTATATTTCAGTTTTGAAATAATTGATGAAAATCGTATAAGCATGTGTATGTGCGCTATGCAACCAATTCTTTTGTGAAATAATTTATTCATAAAGTTTATACTTATATGTATATGTTTGGAAAGTTATTGCAAAATTTAAACCAATAATAAGTGAAATTTTTGAAATAGATTGAGAAAAAAAATTGTTTAACAGGTTTGTGTTATATTAAAAATATTATAGAATATATTTTGTAGGATTTTAATGTATTTGAAATTGACAATATTCTTACCATAATATTAATTTTTAAATATTACTAATACATATTTACACATTCTTGTCAATTCTACTACGTATAAAGAAATCCAGTGCTGAGCACTATAAATGTTTTAATTTAGTAATTTCGATAAAAAGGAAATATGTTGGCGTATGTACAATTTCTCCAATATTTTCGTTATATTGTGTTCAAAGTGGTTAGATACAAATAATAGAAGAGTATTAAAATATAGTTCAGATTTATATAATAAGTTCTAAATATGCCGAATAATGATATATTCAGTGGATTTAAGTATATTTATTTTGCAAGTAAACTAAGTTTACTAGCACCATATTCGGCGATAAAAACTAACAGTTGTTGGAAATTAGAAACGACAAAAAATTATTTAAGATTTCATTTAATAACAACAGTTATTTTTATTTTGATATTCGCAGTGTTATGTTATCATGAAATTTGTAATCTATTTTATGTTGTGAAACAAGATGATTCATTTATGAGGCAAGTGATTGTTAGCACAATCACTTGTTATGTGCAATGCGGAATAATTTTCTTCATTGCCTTAAATTTATTTCAAACACAAAATCTGAATTCGATTTTTGTCCTTTTGCAAGATATTGATATAAATTTAAAACAATTTAATTTTATTGTTTCGTATACGAAAACAAGAAACATCACCTCAGTAGTCTTTATTATCAAATTTATCACTATGTTGAATGTGATAGGGCAAGATATATATTTTTTTGGTATAAGTAAAGTCTATGTTAAAAATTTTAGGACAATATTTACTATGATACTTGATACAGCAATTGAAAATCAATTGTTATTCTTTCTGCATAACCTGAATTATAAATTATTAATATTAAACAATTGTCATATAGAAGTAATAGCAAAATACAAACAAAACGGTTCTAAACAACAATTGTTAAACGATATCATTTTATTATTTAAATTATATAATACTTGTGTTACTATAGGAAAGCATGTGAATATGACATTTAATTCGTTTTTTGTTTTTAAAAGTCTTTATACATTTCTCTACATGGTATTTTTCCTATTTTATGGAATTGAAGGAAACTTGAATTTTAAGGAGTTCGTCTCGTTTATAATAACATTATCAACTTTATTTACATATATTTGTGCGGGGTATATTCTTACTATTTATCTTTCTGAATCAGTGTCCAATCAGGTTAGTAAAGTTATGCTGTGTATGTATTTGCTATATACTTATTTATTTTATATATATAGGTATATATATATATATATATATATATATATATATAAAACTAAATATATAACAGAAAAGCTGCCCTAGCTAAGCTTTTTGCCATACTAAACCCTCTCTTTTAGTATTTATTTGTTGTGGTATGTGAGATGGATTAGTGTTAAGCGGAGCTCTAGTGATACCTCACTAGGAATATTTATAGATGATAGAGTAAATGATAACGGTTCTAGAATATTAGCCTTTTGATTGGAATTTGGACTCTTCGTGACTAATTCTTGCTTTAAGCATATTATGTCACATATTTACACGTGGGAGAATAGAACTTTAAATTAGAGAAGTGTGATTGATTTGATTATTTGTGACGAGCGTTTGCGAAATACGATTGTAGATGCAAGAGTGAGACTTGGGGCTGATATTACGAAGGATAATTATTTAGTTGTTTCAGGTATGGATTTAGCGCAAGGTTGGTGCAAAAGAATAAAAAAGGCCGAGGGTATGGTTCATGTAGAACCGTCTCATTTGCAGTGCAAATAAATTAGTGAAAAATATGTTTGTAGGTTGAATGTTGCTTTATCTTCATTTGAGCCAAAATGTCTTTTGAAGTGCGTGGAGCATGTAATGATTATCTTATGGTTT
Organism: Nebria brevicollis; assembly: GCA_944738965.1. NCBI lineage: Eukaryota > Metazoa > Arthropoda > Insecta > Coleoptera > Carabidae > Nebria > Nebria brevicollis. The sequence continues at coordinate 6,266,923 of OX122909.1, read as the reverse complement.
TCTTAGCTCAGAGCTAAGCCCAAGTAATCTTTTTTGAATTTAGAGGACGTACTTACAAATATTAAGCTTTCAACAATTAAGATCCTCGAATACAATTTAAGATGGCAATACTTGCTTCTTCGTTATATCTATCTTAAAAACTTGGGTCATATCGTTGATTATCAGTGTTTACACATCGATCCTTATAGAATGATAACTATTGCAGAATTTCTTGTACTAAATGATTTCAAGGATATTCGCTATTTTCATGGTTTTGCATCATGGAACCAGCATTCCATTAGGTTTTGCGTAAATTAGCCACACTTACTCAGCTTAACTGCAACAATACAATAGTAATATAGACCTCGAACATCGCCAGCACTTTTAAAGTCTTGAAAAATTGTTTCGCTTCGCTCCTAGTAAATATTTATCCAGATGTTTCAAACAGATACTATATTTCGTTATAAATAAAGTTTAAGTGTTTTCTGGTACGACTGATCACCAAGCCTATCTTTGATTGAGTAAATTAAAAGAACTACGAAGAAATTTCTTTCGTAGGGTATTATTACTAATACCTCCATGATTACGAAATAATTCACCGAAAAGGAAACAAACAGGTCTCTTCACGACTTAGGAGGTGTTGTCAGCCATTTTATTTTCAAATAAAGCCAAATATGCAAATTATCTGAAGTAATCTGATATTATTAAGGATAATTCAGATATGCATTCGAGTTACAAATTTCATTAATTGGAGTGAAGTATTTATTCAACGCAAGACTTATTTACTCGTATAATAAATAAAAAAATTTTTTATACTTTTGTATTTTACTATAGAAAATTTGTAAAAAGACTGCTTGCATTGTAGTTATATATGGAAGACTTATCAATTTTTCTATATTTGATGTCCTGTCAATAGTAACATTAATCAATACCAATTGCGCTTATAGATGAAACGATTAAATAATGTAACTCATATAATTTGCTGCAGAACGATAAAAATAATTAGAATTCTATATTTTACTTTCTTATACGAAGTTATATTTAAGTTTTGAAATAATTGATAAAAATCGTATGCGCATGGGCACCTGCTTGTGCGTGTGTGTGTTTGTGTGTGTGCGCCATGCTATCAATGCTTTTGTGGAATACTTTATTCATAAATTTTATACAAAGTTTATGCTTAAATTTTGTTTGAAAAGTTATTGCAAAATTTATACCAAGAATTAGTGAAAATTTTTAAATAAATTGAGAAAAAGAAATTGTCTGCCAAGTTTGTTATATTAAAAATATTATAGTATTAAAGAATATATTTTGTAAGATTTTAATTTATTTGAAATTGACAATTTCCTTATCATAATTAAAATTTTGAAATATTACTACTGCATATATATACATTCTTTGAAAATCTACTACGTATAAAAAAATCTAAAAACCTAGTAATTTTCAAAATTATTCATAATTTGCAGCAGAACGATAAAAATAATTAAAATTCTATAGTTTACTTTCTTATACGAAGTTATATTTCAGTTTTGAAATAATTGATGAAAATCGTATAAGCATGTATATGTGCGATATGCAACCAATTCTTTTGTGAAATAATTTATTCATAAAGTTTATACTTATATGTATATGTTTGGAAAGTTATTGCAAAATTTAAACCAATAATAAGTGAAATTTATGAAACAGATTGAGAAAAAAAATTGTTTAACAGGTTTGTGTTATATTAAAAATATTATAGCATTATAGAATATATTTTGTAGGATTTTAATTTATTTGAAATTGAAAATATTCTTATCATAATATTAATTTTTAAATATTACTAATGCATATTTACACATTCTTGTCAAATCTACTACGTATAAGGAAATCCAGTGCTGAGCACTATGAATGTTTTAATTTAGTAATTTCGATAAAAAGGAAATATGTTGGCGCATGTTCCATTTCTCCAATATTTTCGTTATATTGTGTTTAAAGTGGTTAGATACAAATAATAGAAGAGCATTAAAATATAGTTTAGATTTATATAATAAGTTCTAAATATGCCGAATAATGATATATTCAGTGGATTTAAGTATATTTATTTTGCAAGTAAACTATGTTTACTAGCACCTTATTCGGCGATAAAAACTAACAGTTGTTGGAAATTAGAAACGAAAAAAATTTATTTAAGATTTCATTTAATTATAACAGTTATTTTTATTTTGATATTCGCAGTTTTATGTTATCGTGATGTTTGTATTCTATTTTATGTTGTGAATCAAGATGTTTCATTTATGAGTCAAGCGATTGTTGGCATAATCGCTTGTTATGTGCAATGTGGAATAGTTTTCTTTATTGCCTTAAATTTATTTCAAACACAAAATCTGAATTCGATTTTTGTCCTTTTGCAAGATATTGATATAGATTTAAAACAATTTAATTTTATTGTTTCGTATACGAAAACAAGAAGCATCACCTCAGTAGTTTTTATTATCAAATTTATCACTATGTTGAATGTAATAGGGCAAGATATATATTTTTTTGGTATAAGTAAAGTCTATGTTGAAAATTTTATGACTATATTTACTATGATACTTGATGCAGCAATTGAAAATCAATTGTTATTCTTTCTGCATAACCTGAATTATAAATTAATAATATTAAATAATTGTTATATAGAAGTAACAACAAATTACAAACAAAACGGTTCTAAACAACAATTTTTAAACGATATCATTTTATTATTTAAGTTATATAATATTTGTGCGACTATAGGAAAGCATGTTAATAAGACTTTTAATTCGTTTATTGTTTTTAAAAGTCTTCATACATTTCTCTACATGGTATATTTTCTATTTTATGGAACTGAAGGAAACTTGAGTTTTAAGAAATTCGTCTCGTTTATAATAACAATATCAACTATATTTACATACATTTGTGCGGGATATATTCTTATTGTGTATTTCTGTGAATCAGTATCCAATCAGGTTAGTAAAGTTATGCTTTGTATGTATTTCTCGCAAATTATCGTATGTAATTATATGATTCAACCTATTACATAATAGTTGTTATTAATATACAAAAGAACTTAAAACAGAACGGTCTGATATGAGCACCACATATCTAAAGAACATTATATATGTAGTGTAGAACAATGAATTGTTAAGAACTACTCCATCTAAGGCGATTATCGGTTATGGCCAAGATATTTTTTGACATTTTGTCTGAAGGTTCATCGGTTTTGCAAATATAATTTTCCCGAATATCTTAAGTAATACTGATAATTAAAGTTCTTTAAACATACGATATAATGTCTTTGAATACTGTAACAAACCAGACCTCGATGTCAAGCGACATCGCGGTTTTATACTCAATTTTGACCTAAATTCAAATGGCCGATATTGTAAACAAATCCAGACCTAGCAACATTTCGTTAAATGCGGAAGGCACAATTTTAATGAACTGTTGCTAGGATATGACGTAGCTAGTTGCATTTGCTAATCGTGAATTACCTAGCTCAGCAAAACTGAACTAGGTCGGTACGCAACTAGCCTGATTTGTTACAATACTACGTTTAGTATGAACCTTCTATTGAAATTAACCCAAATACTACTAAGAATATCGTAATCCCATTCTTTTGATTACAACCTTTTTTAATTGCTTCTGAGATGAGGAATAGTTATATTCCTTCGATTTTGAATCTGTGCTTCATGAAGCACCACTTGAGTCTTCTATTCAAGAGCGTACTGCGTTTATAGTTCTGGAATGCAAATTGGTCAATGTGAAACCTTGATTTTAGAAGTGCGTGGAGCATTCAATGATAATCTTATGATATTTTTAGCTCAGAGCTAAACCCAAATGTTTCTTTTTGTATTTAGAGGAGACGTACTTACAAATATTAGTATTTCATCAATCAACTTAAAATAGCAAAACTTGCTTTTTCGTTATATCTAACTTAAAAACTTGGGTCATATCGTTGATTATCAGTGTTTACGTATCGATCCTTACAGAATGATAACAATTGAAGATTTTCTTGTACTAAAGGATTTCAAGGATATTCGCTATTTTGATGATGTTGAATCATGAAACCAGCAATTTTTCTACAAGGTTTCGCATAAATTAGCCACACTTACTCATCTTAACTGCAACAATACAATACAATAGTAATATGGACCTAAATCACTTAGCACTTTTAAAGTCTTGGAAAATAGTTTCGCTTTGGTCTTACAATAAGTAAATAATTATTCAGATGTTTCACGGCCATATTGTATGAAGCTTGTTGTTAATAGTGTTCTTATTGCTGATCTTACCCAAACTTGTATAATGTAAACACGAGATTACTTATGTAAGCCGCATGCTTAATATCAATATATTCAACTATAGTGCTGCCGAAATGAAAATATGTGGAATAGAAATGATATATTTCGTCATAAATAAAGCTTAAATGTTTTCTGTTATTACTAATCGCAAAGCCTATCTTTTATTGAGCAACCGAACTTCTTTCGAAGGCTTTGGTAAAAGCTTTGCTTCTCGTCCCTGGCAAGAATATGCATGATTAGATAAAAACATCTGCATTTCTTATACGCTTTTGGGTTAAATCACATCCTATTTTCATTATTTTTCTGATTTATAATATTTGTTCTAACCTTTGGAACACTTCTACACTAAATATATTTCTTAGAATAAATATAAAATGTCGAACTTCAAATTATTTAAGTTTTGTTTTTTTTTTTATATTTAATAAACAATTGACAGGCGCAGACGATACGATTTATGTAAAAATAAATATAATAGGAAGAAATTTCAAGAGCCATTTTTTTGTTTCCGGTAGCGTTTGGGAAAAAAAGTTTCAAATAAAAGTTGAATAAAATGCTAATATCTATAATTTTTATTGCAACATATTTTCTGTAACTGCAACTATTTTTGAGTAATTGCAGAAACTGCAAAAAATGACTAGAGTAAACATGCACTTCCGGTCGGAATATTGTTTTCAAAAATAGAAGATGCACACCCCAGGCATATTTAAATCTTAAGTTTAAAGTTTCATAATTTTATCTTTAACCGTTCAGGCTGTAGAGAACACACACACACACACACACACACACACACACACACACACACACACACACACACACACACACACAGATGGACGTCATTCCAAAAATAGTCGGAGTTGATTCAGGGAAGGTCAAAACGTATATTTCCGCTAAAATCTCGAGTTTTTCATGATTACAATACCTACTTATACTGCGAAAATAAAAAGATCCAAACCATTTTCAAATCTCACAATAGATGTATCTTGTTTACAAAGCACTCGCTCTTCTTTTCTATTTGAGGTGTGGAAAATAATACATTAGGTCATCTGATTTTGGAATACCGATATATTCTGTATGTGATATCGGATACCACAACAAAAAAAAAAACATCCACATTCAAAGATAACGATACATCAGAAGAACCTCATCACTAGAAGACATCGTCACGTAAAGACACTAATAAGACACTTCCCTTAATTACAAGCTAGCGAAATATTTACGTATTCAAAATACTAATAATAATAACAAGACTAATTATATGCTTAGTACCCTGCTGTAAGTGTAATCTCGATAAAATTTCACCTAGACGAAGTTTTGTCGTAAATACTAAGTTAGTTGTTATCGCCGCGTATCATAATTACTAAATCGCCACTCAATTTGAAAAAATAATTAAACAAAATCCATTAATCTTAAAAATGAAAGAAATATATCACTCCACATCATAAAAAAATAATTAAACAGTAGTTAGGAATATGTCGCGCGGTGAACAAAATATATATTCAGAATATCAACTTGTATATTATACAAGTAAAATACTTGGCTTAGCACCATACACTCTCAAAAAAACCCACAATGATTGGATACTTACATTTAAATGGGAATCTTTAATTCCATATTTTATTTTCATTTGTGTTTTAATGGCATTATACTTTTTCGCAGTAATAAATTTATTAATTTCTGAAGATAAAACTGTGCATATAAATACAATAGTTAGGAATGTTAGTAAATTTGTACAATGCTATTCGGCTCTAAGTACTTTAACAATCATAATTCATACGTTCTACAGTACTAAAAATGTATCTCAAATATTAATGAACATAAATCTTATCTGCTGTGATTTAAAACGCTTAAAAAATGACGTATCGTTTTCAAAAACATTCAAGTATTGTCTAATATACCAATTTATAACGTTTATAATTGTTTTATGTATTAGTTGCGGACATTTGATTTTAACACCTTCAGTGAGAAACAATTATCAACTATTTGCGCAAGCCCTAACAGATTTTATTGCACATACCATGGAAATGCAATGGTTATTCTGGATACATAGTTTAATTACAATTTTTGATATTATACATAAAAGGTTTACAGTTATATTTTACAAACAAAATACCATTGCTTACAATGAAGACTTAAAATACGAACTAAAGACACTGAGAAACATATACCATCGCTGTATTTACGTTGGGAACCGTATAAATGATGTATATAATACATTTATATTTTTGTGTTATTTTAAACTGCTGCCAAGACTAGTTTTTATTGCTATGGTTATAAAAGACTTAATTAATAAACCAGCCATACCCATATATTTTATATTGTCACTTGTGTTTCTGATTATAACTATTTTGTTGGGACCAGTTACCATGATGACTTGCTGCAGTGTAATTGAAATTAAGGTAAGTGTCATTTTAAACAATTAATTATATATATATATATATATATATATATATATATATATATATATATATATATATATATATATATGTGTATATATATTGAAGCTAAAATTATGAAACTTTAAACTTAAGATTTGCATATGCCTGAAGTGTGCACCTCATATTTTTGAAAACAATATTACGACGGGAAGTGCATGTTTACTCAAGTCATTTTTTGCAGTTTCTGCAATTACTCAAAAATAGTTGCAGTTACATAAAAATTGTTACAATAAAAATTATAAATATCAACATTTTGTACAACTTTTATTTGAAACTTTTTTTTCCAAACGGTACCGGAAACAAGAAAATGGCTCTTGAAATTTCTTGTTATTATATTTATTTTAACATAAATCGTATCATCTTCGCCTGTCAATTGTTTATCAAAAAAAAAAAACAAAACCGACTTAAATAATTTGAAGTTTGACATTTTATATTTATTCTAAGAAATATATTTAGTGTAAAAGTGTTCCAAAGGTTAGAACAAATATTATTAATTAGGAAAATAATGAAAATAGGATGTGATTTAACCCAAAAGCGTATAAGACAGTTCGGTGCATGACACTGCAGATGTTTCATTTAGTTTAGTGTCCGAAGCTAAGTAGGTATAACTGTTTTTGTATCCGTGTTTGTTTATAATTATGAGTATTTTGCTGACTATTTCTGGATTATATCCATTAATTGTTGATACGACATATTCTTAACTACTGTTTTATGAATGTTTTAAGCGTCGTGGTTATATTGGCGAGATATAATTTTTTTCTCTATTTTTTAAGCTTACTGTATATTGTTTAATTATATTTTTTAAACAGAGTGGCAATTTAGTAATTATGATTTAGAGCGATAACAGCTAACATAATATTTACATTACATTTTTATTGAACTTTAATTGAAATTAGCCTTCACCAAAATATAACTTGGCCTAACGAATGGTATAGGTGCGTAAGTGTCTACATCGTACAAGAGCGGATAAAATTTAATTTTTGGGTAGAAATGTGGAATGAATCAATTTTATCCAAACAAACATTTTGCCAGGGATGTGAAAGAAATTGCTTCCCGAAGTCTACAAAAGAGAGTTGGTGTTCAACTGTTATTACTTGACACAATTGACAGCTTTCAACAAAGTGGAAGGGAAGCTTAACCAGCCAGTATTATATAATAAAATTTGCCATGCAAATGACATTAGCTAAATCAGCTAGCATATTTGATTCTAAAACTTTTACAGAAAAATTAAACGGACAGACACTCATATGTTGCAAATTTCTAAATAATAAATTAAGAACATCCTTCATTATTAATTAGTAAGACATATATAATACAAATCTTAAGTTTTAAATTTCATAATTTTATCATCATAATAGTCATGAAATTCCAAGAAAGTTGTCTTTATGGAAACAAAGCTTTCTTATACGTATTTTAATTAGTTCGTTAGAATTAGAAAAATTTTGAAAAATATAAATATTTTATAAAATCTAACGATCTACCCAAAATGAGTATACGAAAGCATATTAACAAACTTATGCACAGATATCTTATATGTTATTAATTTTAAAGAAATTTGAAATATTGGTAAGCATAACAAATATATCCGCAATTGTATGCAAATGAAACAATCAGCATCAATGCACGAAACATTCAATATAAGAGCAGATTTCTTATCGAGATAAAATGGAAACTGTCGCACATGTATGATTCTAGTTAGTCGTGACGTAGAGCATGACATCTTTATAGTAGCCACCTTTAGTGCGGAGGTAGCACTACAATATCAAGCGCTGCATTACGTCAGTATATACTTGTCTGTGGCTCAGCGACCGACATGCCGTGGCGAGTAGATCAACTACTAGCGGAGGTCAAGTATATAGACTTAACCTCCGCTAGTAGACGTGAGAAGTATTGAATGTAATATTTAAAATAACTTAATTGTTGTTGTAACCGATACCTTTTCTGAAAATACTTTTCTTATAAAAGTTATGCGTAATATTAATATCTTTTATTTTCATTCTTACTAATTTTGCTGTAAGTACTGCCGTTTTTGAGTTACAGCAGAATATTGAAGAAACACTCTTTATTTTGTAACCAGTACCTTTTTAAAAAAATATTTTCAACTAAAAGTTATGCGAAATATCAATATTTTTTATTTTAATAAATAAAATTTTGCTGTAAAAACTACCGTTTTTGAGTTATAGTAGAAAATGCAAAAAATGACTTGATTAAACATACACTTTATGTTGGAATATTCATTTCAAAAGTAAAAGGTTTTCCTGCCAGGCATATACAAATCTTAAGTTTGAAGTTTCATAACTGTATCTTTTACTGTTTAGGCTGTAGAGCGCACACATACACACAGGCAGACAGACTCACACATACACACACACAAACAAACACACACACACACACACACAGACAGACGTCATCTCAAAAATAGTCAGACTCAATTCAGGGTAGGTCAAAAGATATATTTCTGTTAAAATCTTGAGATAGAAATTTTTCATGATTACAATACTTACTTATACTGCGTATAAGAAAGTAAATATGCACATACGGATGCCAGACAGCTTCTGATCCGGTTTCCAAACGAAGGTATCTAGTATACAAATATATGTTGCCTAATGTTATCAGCTTTAGATACTTATTCTTTAGATATTTAATGTAGAATTCAGAACATATAGTTTTTAATTAATCGTATTTATTAATAATAACTTTTGTATAATAATTTGTATCAAATCGTAAAAATATGTTGGTGTTTTCAATAATAACAGAAAAATTAAAAAAATGTATTGAACTTTTTCGTTAGCACTTACCTTAAGTTCAAGTAAACTGCAGCAAGTCACCATGGTAACTGGCCCCAATAATGTAGTAATAATCAAAATACTAAGTGATATTATTAAATAAATGGGAATTACTGATTTATTAATTAATTCTTTTATAACCGCAGCAACATAAACTAATTGTGCCAGAACTTGAAAACAATGCAATAGTATAAATATATTAAATACGTCATTTATACAGTTCCCAACGTAAATACAGTAATGGTTCATGTTTAACAATATTTTAAGTTCATATTTTAATCCTTCATTGTGAGTATTGATCACTTTTTTGGACATTATAACACTCAACTTTTTGTGTATAACATCAAATATTGTTATTAAGCAATGCATCCAGAATAACCATTGCATTTCCATGCAATGTGTTACAAAATCCGTTACAGCTAGCACAAATACTACATAATTATTTGTCACTGAAGGTGTTAAGATCAAATGCCCAATACTTAGACAGATAGCGATTGTGAACGTTGTGATTTGATAAATTAAACTATACTTGAATGTTTTTGAAAACGATACGCTAGTTTGTACACGTTTTAACTCACAGCAAATAAGATTTATGCTACTTAAAATTTGTGATACATTTGCTGTACTGTAAAACGTTTGAATTATGATTATTAAAGTACTAAGAGCCGCGTAGCATTGAATAAATTTACTAATAATCTTAACTATTGTATTGTTATGCACAGATCCAGCATCATAAATTAACAAATAGAATAGTGCGAAAAAATATAATGCCATAAAAACACAAATGAAAATAAAATATGGAATAAAAGATGCCAATTTAAATGTAAGTGCCCAATCATTATTGGTTTTCTTGAGAGTATATGGTGCTAAACCAAATATTTTACTTGTATAATAAACAAGTTGATATTCTGAGTATATATTTCGTTCACTACGCGACATATTTCTGACTACTGTATTATGAAAGTTATAAACGTGTTTGTATGACGTGGTTATACTGACGTGTTTATACTGTTATAGATTTGTTTTTCAATTTAAGTTTAATGGATTCTATTTAATTATATTTTATAAATTGAGTGGCGATTTAGTAATTATGATATGCAGCGATAACAATAGATGTAACATTTACGTGAAGACTAAATGGAGGTGAGCTTTTATCGAGATTACACTAACGAGCGCTTCATTCAAAAATCTTCATACATGCTCTTGCATTCCAATTGCTCACCACTTTTCTTTCATGCAATTTATTCTCAATCATCCTTATCCACGTATTCCAAGAACGGCTTCATATTATCACACCATTCTGTACAATTGGATAGTTTCTTTAATTTCTTAAACAAACAAAATAACAGCAACTAGTTCACTTTAGCAAATGAAGATAAAATAATCTTTAAATTTCCCAGATTTAACAATAACCAACAGCCAAAATAAAATCATTTATAACATATTTTAGACTTTATAATACAGGTTACATCGAAACAATCAAGATCAATAAAAATATCAGTTTTTCATAGAATGATCCATAGACAATCCTTGAGATTTTTAGAAAGAATTAAGCACCATTGAAATAATATCAACAATTAATGGATATAATCCAGAAATAGTCAGAAAAATACTCATAATTATAAACAAACACGGATACAAAAACAGTTATACCTACTTAGCTTCGGACACTAAACTAAATGAAACATCTGCAGTGTCATGCACCGAACTGTCTTATACGCTTTTGGGTTAAATCACATCCTATTTTCATTATTTTCCTAATTAATAATATTTGTTCTAACCTTTGGAACACTTTTACACTAAATATATTTCTTAGAATAAATATAAAATGTCAAACTTCAAATTATTTAAGTCGGTTTTGTTTTTTTTTTTTGATAAACAATTGACAGGCGAAGATGATACGATTTATGTTAAAATAAATATAATAACAAGAAATTTCAAGAGCCATTTTCTTGTTTCCGGTACCGTTTGAAAACAATATTACGACGGGAAGTGCATGTTTACTCAAGTCATTTTTTGCAGTTTCTGCAATTACTCAAAAATAGTTGCAGTTACATAAAAATTGTTACAATAAAAATTATAAATATCAACATTTTGTACAACTTTTATTTGAAACTTTTTTTTCCAAACGGTACCGGAAACAAGAAAATGGCTCTTGAAATTTCTTGTTATTATATTTATTTTAACATAGATCGTATCATCTTCGCCTGTCAATTGTTTATCAAAAAAAAAAAAAAACCGACTTAAATATTTTGAAGTTTGACATTTTATATTTATTCTAAGAAATATATTTAGTGTAAAAGTGTTCCAAAGGTTAGAACAAATATTATTAATTAGGAAAATAATGAAAATAGGATGTGATTTAACCCAAAAGCGTATAAGACAGTTCGGTGCATGACACTGCAGATGTTTCATTTAGTTTAGTGTCCGAAGCTAAGTAGGTATAACTGTTTTTGTATCCGTGTTTGTTTATAATTATGAGTATTTTTCTGACTATTTCTGGATTATATCCATTAATTGTTGATATTATTTCAATGGTGCTTAATTCTTTCTAAAAATCTCAAGGATTGTCTATGGATCATTCTATGAAAAACTGATATTTTTATTGATCTTGATTGTTTCGATGTAACCTGTATTATAAAGTCTAAAATATGTTATAAATGATTTTATTTTGGCTGTTGGTTATTGTTAAATCTGGGAAATTTAAAGATTATTTTATCTTCATTTGCTAAAGTGAACTAGTTGCTGTTATTTTGTTTGTTTAAGAAATTAAAGAAACTATCCAATTGTACAGAATGGTGTGATAATATGAAGCCGTTCTTGGAATACGTGGATAAGGATGATTGAGAATAAATTGCATGAAAGAAAAGTGGTGAGCAATTGGAATGCAAGAGCATGTATGAAGATTTTTGAATGAAGCGCTCGTTAGTGTAATCTCGATAAAAGCTCACCTCCATTTAGTCTTCACGTAAATGTTACATCTATTGTTATCGCTGCATATCATAATTACTAAATCGCCACTCAATTTATAAAATATAATTAAATAGAATCCATTAAACTTAAATTGAAAAACAAATCTATAACAGTATAAACACGTCAGTATAACCACGTCATACAAACACGTTTATAACTTTCATAATACAGTAGTCAGAAATATGTCGCGTAGTGAACGAAATATATACTCAGAATATCAACTTGTTTATTATACAAGTAAAATATTTGGTTTAGCACCATATACTCTCAAGAAAACCAATAATGATTGGGCACTTACATTTAAATTGGCATCTTTTATTCCATATTTTATTTTCATTTGTGTTTTTATGGCATTATATTTTTTCGCACTATTCTATTTGTTAATTTATGATGCTGGATCTGTGCATAACAATACAATAGTTAAGATTATTAGTAAATTTATTCAATGCTACGCGGCTCTTAGTACTTTAATAATCATAATTCAAACGTTTTACAGTACAGCAAATGTATCACAAATTTTAAGTAGCATAAATCTTATTTGCTGTGAGTTAAAACGTGTACAAACTAGCGTATCGTTTTCAAAAACATTCAAGTATAGTTTAATTTATCAAATCACAACGTTCACAATCGCTATCTGTCTAAGTATTGGGCATTTGATCTTAACACCTTCAGTGACAAATAATTATGTAGTATTTGTGCTAGCTGTAACGGATTTTGTAACACATTGCATGGAAATGCAATGGTTATTCTGGATGCATTGCTTAATAACAATATTTGATGTTATACACAAAAAGTTGAGTGTTATAATGTCCAAAAAAGTGATCAATACTCACAATGAAGGATTAAAATATGAACTTAAAATATTGTTAAACATGAACCATTACTGTATTTACGTTGGGAACTGTATAAATGACGTATTTAATATATTTATACTATTGCATTGTTTTCAAGTTCTGGCACAATTAGTTTATGTTGCTGCGGTTATAAAAGAATTAATTAATAAATCAGTAATTCCCATTTATTTAATAATATCACTTAGTATTTTGATTATTACTACATTATTGGGGCCAGTTACCATGGTGACTTGCTGCAGTTTACTTGAACTTAAGGTAAGTGCTAACGAAAAAGTTCAATACATTTTTTTAATTTTTCTGTTATTATTGAAAACACCAACATATTTTTACGATTTGATACAAATTATTATACAAAAGTTATTATTAATAAATACGATTAATTAAAAACTATATGTTCTGAATTCTACATTAAATATCTAAAGAATAAGTATCTAAAGCTGATAACATTAGGCAACATATATTTGTATACTAGATACCTTCGTTTGGAAACCGGATCAGAAGCTGTCTGGCATCCGTATGTGCATATTTACTTTCTTATACGCAGTATAAGTAAGTATTGTAATCATGAAAAATTTCTATCTCAAGATTTTAACAGAAATATATCTTTTGACCTACCCTGAATTGAGTCTGACTATTTTTGAGATGACGTCTGTCTGTGTGTGTGTGTGTGTGTGTTTGTTTGTGTGTGTGTATGTGTGAGTCTGTCTGCCTGTGTGTATGTGTGCGCTCTACAGCCTAAACAGTAAAAGATACAGTTATGAAACTTCAAACTTAAGATTTGTATATGCCTGGCAGGAAAACCTTTTACTTTTGAAATGAATATTCCAACATAAAGTGTATGTTTAATCAAGTCATTTTTTGCATTTTCTACTATAACTCAAAAACGGTAGTTTTTACAGCAAAATTTTATTTATTAAAATAAAAAATATTGATATTTCGCATAACTTTTAGTTGAAAATATTTTTTTAAAAAGGTACTGGTTACAAAATAAAGAGTGTTTCTTCAATATTCTGCTGTAACTCAAAAACGGCAGTACTTACAGCAAAATTAGTAAGAATGAAAATAAAAGATATTAATATTACGCATAACTTTTATAAGAAAAGTATTTTCAGAAAAGGTATCGGTTACAACAACAATTAAGTTATTTTAAATATTACATTCAATACTTCTCACGTCTACTAGCGGAGGTTAAGTCTATATACTTGACCTCCGCTAGTAGTTGATCTACTCGCCACGGCATGTCGGTCGCTGAGCCACAGACAAGTATATACTGACGTAATGCAGCGCTTGATATTGTAGTGCTACCTCCGCACTAAAGGTGGCTACTATAAAGATGTCATGCTCTACGTCACGACTAACTAGAATCATACATGTGCGACAGTTTCCATTTTATCTCGATAAGAAATCTGCTCTTATATTGAATGTTTCGTGCATTGATGCTGATTGTTTCATTTGCATACAATTGCGGATATATTTGTTATGCTTACCAATATTTCAAATTTCTTTAAAATTAATAACATATAAGATATCTGTGCATAAGTTTGTTAATATGCTTTCGTATACTCATTTTGGGTAGATCGTTAGATTTTATAAAATATTTATATTTTTCAAAATTTTTCTAATTCTAACGAACTAATTAAAATACGTATAAGAAAGCTTTGTTTCCATAAATACAACTTTCTTGGAATTTCATGACTATTATGATGATAAAATTATGAAATTTAAAACTTAAGATTTGTATTATATATGTCTTACTAATTAATAATGAAGGATGTTCTTAATTTATTATTTAGAAATTTGCAACATATGAGTGTCTGTCCGTTTAATTTTTCTGTAAAAGTTTTAGAATCAAATATGCTAGCTGATTTAGCTAATGTCATTTGCATGGCAAATTTTATTATATAATACTGGCTGGTTAAGCTTCCCTTCCACTTTGTTGAAAGCTGTCAATTGTGTCAAGTAATAACAGTTGAACACCAACTCTCTTTTGTAGACTTCGGGAAGCAATTTCTTTCACATCCCTGGCAAAATGTTTGTTTGGATAAAATTGATTCATTCCACATTTCTACCCAAAAATTAAATTTTATCCGCTCTTGTACGATGTAGACACTTACGCACCTATACCATTCGTTAGGCCAAGTTATATTTTGGTGAAGGCTAATTTCAATTAAAGTTCAATAAAAATGTAATGTAAATATTATGTTAGCTGTTATCGCTCTAAATCATAATTACTAAATTGCCACTCTGTTTAAAAAATATAATTAAACAATATACAGTAAGCTTAAAAAATAGAAAAAAAAATTATATCTCGCCAATATAACCACGACGCTTAAAACATTCATAAAACAGTAGTTAAGAATATGTCGTGCCGTGAACGAAATATTTATTCAGAATATCAACTTGTTTATTATGCATTTAAAATATTTGGTTTAGCACCATATACTCTCAAGAAAACCATGAATGGTTGGACACTTACATTTAAATTGGCTTCTTCTATTCCATATGTTATTTTCATTTGTGTTTTTATGGCATTATATATTTTCGCATTATTAAACTTGTTAATTTATGATGAAGGAACTATGTATAGTAGTACAATAGTTAAGAATATTAATACATTTCTTCGATGCTTTTCTACTTTTAGTACTTTAGTAACCATAATTCAAACGTTTTACACTACAGCAAATGTATCACAAATATTATTTAGCATAAATCTTATCTGTTGTGAGTTAAAACGTGTAAAAACTAAAGTTTCGTTTTCAAAAACATCCAAGTATTGTCGATTATACCAAATCATTACGTTTGCAATTCCTGTCTGTCTAAGTATTGGGTATTTCATCTTAACACCTTCAGTGACAAATAAGATATTAGTGTTAGCGGTTACGGATATTATAACACATACAATGGAACTGCAATGGTTATTCTGGATGCATTGCCTAATTACCATCTTTGATGTAATACATAAAAAGTTGAGTGATATATTGTCCAGAAAAGTAATCATTGCTAGCAATGAATGTTTAAAATATGAACTAAAAATATTGAAAAACATGAACCATTGCTGTATTGACGTTGGCTACCGTATTAATAATTTATATAACATATTTCTACTATTGCATTGTTTCGATGTTCTGGCACGATTTGTTTATGCTGCTGTTATTATAAAAGATTTAATTCATAAACCAGTTATTCCTATATATTTAATATTATCACTAGGAATTTTGATTATTACTACAGTGTTGGGGCCTGTTACCATGGTGACTTGCTGCAGTTTACTTGAACTTAAGGTAAGTACTAACGGAAAAGTTTATTTTCTTTATTTTTCTGATGTTATGGAAATCGCTAAATATCAAATTTATTTTACTATTTGACACGATTTATTATACAATAGTTATTATTAATAATTACGAGAATTAAAAACTATACGTTCTGAATTATACATTGCATATCATAAGGCAGCATATATTTGAATACCAGATGACTCTCCGGAAACCAGATTTGCATGAGATTGGTAAATCGTTGTTTGTTAATTTTCAAATCCAAACCAGATACATATGTCCTTCATTGGTTTTGAAATGAAATTGATTCCATTGACTGTTAATAGTACTGTAGGGGCTGTCTGGCTAAACTATTTTGTGCAAATTCTTAATCCTGTTGATTTGGCCAATGCCAATGCCAACATATTTCTGTAATAATAATTTTATCATTAATCTAAGATACTAATTGTTATATAAAGTAGTCAAAACAATGTACAAGCATAAATAAAAAATCAGTTTTTTTTTTAAATTTATTTATTATTATTTTCTTTTTAAAAAAATTTTTGCACACTTCAACTTCCTAAATTAAAAAGACATTTGTCATTATTTTTATTATATTATTGTGACTATTTAAACTGCATATTTTGAATTGACATTAGCTCAGTTATGAACAAATAGCTGGCGTTAATAGTACACTTGTTTGGGTAATTATCTAATATTTTGAATGTTATTAAATTATCAGTTTTGGAAAAAATATCTTGGAGTAAAACTAGGTTTGAAATTTTCAAGGGGTTTACTTACTCATGATAGACTTTTGAGCAACGAAGAAAAATTCCAGTATTTTTAAAATGACTCGCACAGTTACTCTTTACAAGCTCTTCTTTTCTTTGAAGGTATTTTACGGTTGTATTTGTATCTTTTCTTGCGTTTACCCTAGGTACTTTGGAATCTCTCGATTTCGGACTTTCTTCTTAGCATTTTCAGGAACCGTGTCTCTCACATAATCTCTCAGATTTATGGATAACCCAGCCTTCCGCCTGTTTGGGTGGAACTTAAAGTGGATGCTAGGAACTCAATAAACAGTTTGAATCTCGATGCTTGGAGTTCCTGAAAATATGCCAAAATAGATCTATGCTTTTATTAGTTGTCTGCTTTACCAGAAGGGTTGAATTGAATGTTAAGGAGAATCTTGTTGTTCGTTAACAATATTTTTCTCAGGAAAATACTGTTAACGAACAACTATAAATAAAAACTTCCTCCCTCTAAACTCTCAATTTAGTTTGTAAATTATGTATTCTTGTACGTTGATGTAGAATTATTGCAATACATGAAGATGACTGAAAAGTCGAGACGTGTCGATTGATAGTAAAACAAAATATTGGTAAAAGAATTAACCAAGTATTTTTATTTATTTTAAAATTCATAAATTTATTAACTGACTCTCGTTTATTATAGATTTAATATATAATATAAGTAGGACCTCATTACCAATTACTAGGAAGGTGGAATAATTTAAATTGTGTAAATTAGAAAATAAAAATGCTTGTAAATATAGGCCTGAAAATGTATACCAACCCTTCGAAATTAAATGGATGCCTTCGTCCTACAGTGATTATAACATCTATATATTTTTTTCGGTATCAAAAATTTGCATATGACAAGAATTATCTTACATGCATAATTATTCTGTAATTCCTATCCCATTTTGTACATTTTAAGTTTTCATTTGTAAATTAAAAGGTAATAAAATAAAATTGGGCGTGTAACACGTAGAAGAGAGATCAATATTTATTTGAAAATATGGATGAATTGAATGATTAACTTATAAAATTAATTGGTTACAAAACGATTAGAATGACTTCCATTATATTTTTTCTTTAATTAATTAACTTCTACAAATAACAACTGAGGTAATGTACATTTCATTTTTCTACAATGCTTGTAATATAGTCTGGAATACAGATCTATTGGAATAATAGACAAGGACCAGATAATATGGTTTTAGTGAATTTGATTAAAAAGTGTAGGCATGCATAATCATGAGATATTTAGTGGATATAAATATATTTATTTTGCATGTAAAATCAGTTTGGTAGCACCTACTCAGTGATCAAAACTAACAATGGTTGGAAATTAGAATTGAAGAAAAATTATTTTAAATTTTACTCACTTATAACATTTATTTTAATTTCGACATTCATATTTAGTAGTTATCACGTTATTCATATTTTGTATAGTATTTTAAACAACAGAGTGTCGCTTATGAGCCACGTGATTGATTGTGTTATAAGAATTTACGTTCATTTTGGAATCGTGTTTTCTATTATCATAAATTTATATCAAACTCAAAATTTAAACTTGATTTTTAGCCTTTTACAAGATATCGATGAAAGCTTAAAACAATTAAACTATGACGCCTCATATGTACATACGAGAAATATTACGACAGTAGTTTTTATTATAAAATCTGTCACAATGCTAAATATAATTTTTCAAGAAATATACTTTCATGATATATCTAATTTGTATGCTTTCATCATTGTAAATATATATATTTTGGTGCTTGATGCAGCAATAGAAAACCAATTAGGGTAAGGTTGGTCAAGTCGTACCAGTGCTTAAATCGTACCACTCGAGTTCTGAACGAACTGCGCAGATAACCGCGCATACAACCAAAAAGAAATATATATCTGAGTCAACCAAATGTTTTAAGTGTCATTTTCTGCTATAAAAGTGGTTTGTTATAAATCCTCGCATCACGTTAGTTTTTTTCAATTTTTTTATAATTTTCTGCATATGTTTGGAAGTTAATATTGCAAGTTAATTATTGATAAAATTATGTTTCTTATCAAATATAAATTCAGAAGAATATAGATAATCGTTTGGTCGAAACGAGATTGTATTGATTTTATTCAATATTTGATTATGTTTATTTTTAATGTTAACTTGTGCCGTGTCTTAAGTCGTACCCATATGAAATTCCTATATCGTACTGTAATGAAAATGTAATAAAATGCGACAAATAAAAGAATTGCAGTAATTAATTAAAAGGAATGGTATTAAAAATTAAAAAGAAGAAAAGTTATTGATTTTGTTTTATTTGTGGAGTAGATCGAGAGGAAACATGATAAATTGCTAGAAATGAAAATGATGTGCTCACGATTTATGCGCTGGAGTTGATAAAATAACAAAAAAAATATATATGTGATGTTTGATTATGTATCTAATAAACTGATTAATAAAAAATAAATTTTCCTACATTTGTTGCTTAATTTAATCTTTAGGTACGACTTAGGCTATAGGTGATACGACTTAGGAAACCGGTTTCTTTAGTCGTACCGATGTAACTTTTTACAGATTTAGTTTATTTTACTTGAAAGAATATAGATTTTTTATTTTCTTTATAAAAAATAACTACAATATTAGTGCAGGTAGTGAACAACACATTTTATTTTTATTTATTTGATAAGTCCTAGGTTTTATACGCTTTAACCCTTATGGGGTACGCCTTGAGCATTTTCTTGTTTCCATTACCGTTTCGGAAAGAAAATTTCAAATAAAAGTTGTACAAACTGCTGATATCTATAATTTCTATCATAATAATTTATCTGTAACTGCAACCATTTTTGATTAATTGCAGAAACCGCAAAATATTACTAGACTTAACAGGCACCTCCGGTTAGAATATGCTTTTCAAAATTAAAGGTTTTCTGGCCAGGTATATACAAAGCTTAAATTTAAAATCTCATAATTGTACCTACAACCGTTTAGGCTGTAGAGCGCTCACACACACACACACACAAACACACACATACACACACACACACCCACACCCACAGTCACACCCACACCCACACCCACACCCACACCCACACCCACACCCACACCCACACCCACACCCACACCCACACCCACACCCACACCCACACCCACACCCACACCCACACCCAAACCCACACCCCCACAACCCCACACCCCCGAACACCCACACCCCCGCACACCCACACACACACACACCCACACACCCATACACCCACACACCCATACACCCACACACCCACACACCCACACACCCACACACCCACACCCACACACTCACACACCCACACACCCACACACCCACACACCCACACACCCACACACCCACACACCCACACACCCACACACCCACACACCCACGCACCCACACACCCACACACACACACACAGATGGACGTCATTCCAAAAATAGTATAATAAATATTTCTTAGAATAAATATTAAAAAACGACCTCCAAATTATCTAAATTTCTTGTTTTTCTATTAAGCAATTGACAGTAGATACGATTTATGTGAAAATAATTATAATAAGAACAAATTTCAATAGCCATTTTCTTGTTTCCGGTACCTTTTTTGAAAAAAAATTTCAAGCAAAAGTAATGCGAAATATCACGTCCTTTAGGTTCCTTTAATCTATACAATTTTTCTGTAATTTCAACCATTTTTGAGTAATTGCAGAATCCGCAAAAAATGACCAGAGTAAACAGGCACTTCCGGTTTGAATATTTTATTATGTTAGAGGTGCACATACAAAGCATATGCAAATCTTAAGTTTAAAGTTTCATAATTTTACTTTAGCCGTTTTGGCTGTAGAGCGCATACACACACACACACACACACACACACATACAGACACACACATACACAAACACACAGAAACGCACAGACACGCACACACACACAGTTAGACGTCATTCCAAAAATAGTTGGAATCGATTCAGGGAAGGTTAAAACGTATACTTACTTATACTGCGTATAAGAAAGTAAGAAACGAAAATAATATTTTTAGCTGTATAAAAAATGATAGTTATTAGTGGGTTATTGATAAAACTTAATCTACCGCTAATCGGTATAGTGACTGGTACTGATAATTACTATAATTTCACTAATAGCCGTTAGTAATTTATTTTTTATTACATTTTTTTGCTAATATAAATAATTACTTATACTTTTATAGAAATTAAAACATCAGCAGTGTCATGCACCAAACTTTCTTATACGTATTTGGGTTAAAGTTTCTTAATGTTAGCTTCACCCATGTAGGCTGTAGAGAAAACACACAGGCACTCACACGCACACACACGCGCGCGCACACACACGCACACACACACACACACACGCACGCACACACGCACACGCACATACACACAAACACAAACGCAGACATACACAGACGGACGTCATTCCAAAAATAGTCGGAATCGACTCAGGGAAGGTCAAAACGTATATTTCCGTTAAAATCTCGAGATCGAAATTTTTCATGATTACAATACCTATACTGCGTATAAGAAAGTAAAAATAATATAACTTGCTTAGATTAATAAACACTTGAGCTTTTATAAAAATTGAATAAGACAATTATGACCAATTATTTTCTATTACTTCACAAGAAAAAAAAAAAAACGTTCAAATACTTATCCCAATGAATAACAGAACAAGTTGTAATAAGTTCAACAGTTGAAGTAGTTAATAAAGTTATATTTCTAAAATCTCTGGAAAAATATATCAGAAAAAATGGCAAATGACGAAATATATAGTGGCTTTAAATACATTTATTATACAAGCAAAA
Source organism: Nebria brevicollis (assembly GCA_944738965.1). NCBI lineage: Eukaryota > Metazoa > Arthropoda > Insecta > Coleoptera > Carabidae > Nebria > Nebria brevicollis. The sequence continues at coordinate 6,244,743 of OX122909.1, read as the reverse complement.
TATCGATGATTGCACCGTATTCAATCAAAAAAATTAACAACTATTGGACATTGGAATTAAAAATAGACACGCTTAAATTTCATGTATCATATACAATCATTTTTATTTTTATTTACTTAATCTGTTGTTATTTCACGATTTATATCTTAGTGAATGTCGCAGATCAAAATATATCTATTTTAAAACAATTTTTAGATAGCTCTGTCAATTTTTATTTGCTTGTAGGTGTAGTTATATTTATAATTCAAAATTTGTATACAGATAAATATCTTAATTCCATCTTTATGCATTTTCAAAATATCGATATAAGTTTAAAACTATTAAATCTAAATATATCTTACACACAAACAAGAAATATCACTACTACAGTGTTCATTATAAAATTACTCACAATTTTGATTATTATTGTGCAAGATATATATCAATTAGGAATTACTAATATGTATGTTGTTGATTGCACAACTGCTTTTGCTATGATATTAGATGCAGCACTAGAAAATCAATTGTTATTCTTTCTACAAAATCTCCATTATAAATTTAAAACAATGAATAACTGCTCAGATGAAATTGTATCGAAATACAAGTTAGGCGGCTCGAAAAACGAACTTCTTAATGATTTAGAATTGTTATTTAAATTATATGGCGCATGTGTGAAAGTTGGTACTCGTATCAATAAAACATTTAATTTCTTTATGACTTATAAAAGCTTGCACGCATTTTTGTTTATGGTGTTTTTTATATTTGTGGCAATTGATAATAACAACACTTTTAAACTAGTTATATTCTATGTATTATCATTATCTGGTGTAGCTTTAAATATTATTGTGGGACATTTGCTCATTGTTTATTACTGCGGATCTATTACAAATCAGGTTTGTATAATTTATAACGTCATATACACATACAGACGTCATTCCAAAAAATATCTGCAGTGTCATGCACCGAACTTTCTTATCCGCATATGGGTTAAACCAAATCGTAGTTACATTATTTTTCTAATTTATAATATTTGTTCTAATCTTTAGATCGCTTTTACACTACATATATGTTTTAGAATATATATTAAATGTCAAACTTCAAATTATTTACGTCTATTTTGTTAAACAATTGACAGGCGCAGATGATACGCTTTATGTAAAAATATATATAATAAGCAGAAATTTATTTTGAAACCAGTATTCTTTTTGGAAAAATATTTCAAACAAAAGTTGTGCTAAATATAAATACCTTTAATTTTTGTTCATAATTTTAGCTTCAACCGTTTAGGCTGTAGAGAACATACACACACACACACAGACGGAATCGACTCAGGGAAGGTCAAAACGTATATTTCCGTTAAAATCTCGAGTTCGAAATTTTTCATGATTACAATACTTACTTATACTGCGTATAAGAAAGTAATAGTCGGAATCGATTCAGGGAAAGTCAAAACGTATATTTCCGTTAAAATCTCAAGATCGAAATTTTTCATGATTACAATACTTACTTATACTGCGTGTAAGAAAGTAAAAAAATATCTTGCCAGACACATACAATCCTTAAGTTTAAAATATCATAATTTTCCTTTTAGCCGTTTGGGCTGTAGAGCGCTCACATATATATATATATATATATATATATATATATATATATATATATATATATATATATATATATATATATATATATATATATATATATATATATATATATATATATATATATATATATATATATATATATATATATATATATATATATATATATATATATATATATATATATATATATATATATATATATATATATATATATATATATATATATATATATATATATATATATATATATATATATATATATATATATATATATATATATATATATATATATATATATATATATATATATATATATATATATATATATATATATATATATATATATATATATATATATATATATATATATATATATATATATATATATATATATATATATATATATATATATATATATATATATATATATATATATATATATATATATATATATATATATATATATATATATATATATATATATATATATATATATATATATATATATATATATATATATATATATATATATATATATATATATATATATATATATATATATATATATATATATATATATATATATATATATATATATATATATATATATAATATATGTATATGTATATATATATATATATATATATATATATATATATATATATATATATATATATATATATATATATATATATATATATATATATATATATATATATATATATATATATATATATATATATATATATACACACACACACACACACACACACACACACACACACACACACACACACACACACACACACACACACACACACACACACACACACACACACACACACACACACACACACACACACACACACACACACACACACACACACACACACACACACACACACACACACACACACACACACACACACACACACACACACACACACACACACACACACACACACACACACACACACACAACACACACACACACACACACACACACACACACACACACACACACACACACACACACACACACACACACACACACACACACACCACACACACACACACACACACACACACACACACACACACACACACACACACACACACACACACACACACACACACACACACACACACACACACACACACACACACACACACACACACACACACACACACACACACACACACACACACACACACACACACACACACACACACACACACACACACACACACACACACACACACACACACACACACACACACACACACACACACACACACACACACACACACACACACACACACACACACACACACACACACACACACACACACACACACACACACACACACACACACACACACACACACACACACACACACACACACACACACACACACACACACACACACACACACACACACACACACACACACACACACACACACACACACACACACACACACACACACACACACACACACACACACACACACACACACACACACACACACACACACACACACACACACACACACACACACACACACACACACACACACACATATTCGTCATTCCAAAAATAGTTGGATTCGATTCAGGGAAGGTCAAAACGTATATTTCCGTTAAAATCTCGAGATCGAAAATTTTCATGATGACAATAATTACTTAAACTGCGTATAAGAATGTAAAAATCAAATTTATTTATATTAAATTGATATATTTTTCAAAAATTACTTTTCAAACTTGATAGTTATTAGTGGGTTATTGATAAAACTTAATCTACCGCTAATCGGTATAGTGACTGGTACTGATAATTACTATAATTTCACTAATAGCCGTTAGTAATTTATTTTTTATTACATTTTTTTGCTAATATAAATAATTACTTATACTTTTATAGAAATTAAAACATCAGCAGTGTCATGCACCGAACTTTCTTATACGCATTTGGGTTAAATACCTTTAAAGTTTCTTAATGTTATCTTCAAACATGTTGCCTGCAGAGAACACACACACACTCACACACACAGACGGACGTCATTCCAAAAACGTCAAAACGTATATTTTCGTTAAAATCTCGAGATCAAAATTTATCATGATTACAATACTTACTTGTACTGCGTATAAGAAAGTAAAAAGCAATTTAGATTAATTGTTTACTATTATCGTGCAAGTTAAAATCACTATCAAATACTTATTCAAAACAAAAATAGATCAAGTTGTATTAAGTTATAAAATAAAAGTAGTTATTAACGTTAATCTAAAACAAAGTCAATGTTACCTCAGTAAATATTATATTCATTTTAAATATTATAAATATTATGATTATTTTTACATAAATCGTATCAACTGTCAACTGTTTAATAGAAAAACAAAATATTAAGTAATTACGAATTTGACAATTAATATATAAACTAAGAAATAATTTAGTGAAAAGTGGTTCCAAAGGTTAGTAAAATAGTCTATGTATGAGTAGTTTGAAAAATAGTCCATCCATGATCTAACCGAAATTAGTATAAGAAAGTTCAGTGCATGACACTACAGATGTTTTATTAAAATGCTTTGCTTAGATAATTAATTACCTACATTTTTATATAAATTAAAAAAGCCATTTAGATGAATTGTTGTCTATTACTGTGCAAGTCAAAAACCATATATACTTATTCAAAACAATAATAGAACAAGTTGTATTAAGTTATAAAATAAAAGTAGTTATTAACGTTAATCTAAAAACAAAGTCATGATATCTCAGTAAAAATGGTAAACGATGAAATATATAGTGGTTTTAAATACATTTATTATACAAGCAAAATATCGGTGATAGCTCCTTATTCAATCGTAAAAAGAAACAACTATTGGCATATAGAATTTAAAAAGAACACGTTTAAATTTTATTTAGCATTTACAGTCATTTTTATTTTTATTTACATATTTTGTTGTCATTTTAGGCTTCAAATCTTACAGAACGTTGCAGATCATGATATATCTACTTTAAAACAAATTTTAGATATTATTGTCAATTTTTATATGCATATAGGCGTAGTTATATTTATAATTCAAAATTTGTTTAACGATAAATTTCTTAATTCTATCCTTATCAGTTTTCAAAATATCGATATAAATTTAAAACTATTAAATATAAATATATCTTACACTCAAACAAGAAATATCACTACTACAGTGTTCATTATAAAATTACTCACTATTTTTATTATTGTTGTGCAAGATATATATGAATTTGGATTTTTTTTTACGTATATTGCTGATGGCACAACAGCTTTTGCTATGATATTAGATGCAGCACTAGAAAATCAATTGTTATTTTTTCTACAAAATCTCAATTATAAATTCAAAACATTGAATTACTGCTCAGATGAAATTGTATCGATGTATAAGCTAGGTGGCTCGAAGAGCAAACTTCTAAAAGATTTGGAATTATTATTTCAATTATACAGCGCTTGTGTTAAAATCGGTAATCGTGTCAATAAAACTTTTAATTGTTTTGTGACTTATAAATGTTTTCACGCATTTATGTTTATGGTGTTTTTAATATTTCTTGGAACTGAAAATAGTATGACTACTTTACACATTATAAAGCATTTACTATTAGTTTCTGCTACGCTTTTAAATATTACTGTGGGACATTTACTTATTGTGTATTATTGTGGATCTTTGACTAATCAGGTTTGTAAAAATAATTCATGATTTAAGCATATTATGTCAGATATTTGCACATGGGAGAATTTTGTAGTCTGAAGTAATATTGAAGTGCATCTACAATTTTAACTCGGAGTCTGTAGTGCTAAAAAGCTAAAGCATACAGCTACATGTCTGTATCTATTTTGAATTAACATTTCTCTTTAAAAGTTAATTTATTCAACGATAAGGAATGTTAAATATGGTTTAAAATTTATCAAAGGGTTTATTTACTCATGATAGACTTAAGTAACGAAGAAGAAATCCAGTATTTGGAAGATGACTCCCACAATGAGTTACTCTCTACTCTACATAAGTTCTTCCCTTCTTCGAATGTATTTTACGGTTGTACTTGTTTCGAAAATCTTCTCCTGCGTTGTTTCTTGGTACTTTGGAAACGCTCTATTTCGGACATCCCTCTTCGCAAATTCAGGAACCAGGACATTGTCTTTTTATACATGTGTCTCTCAAATTTATGGATTACCCAGCGTTCTTTCTGTTTGGAGTTGAACTTAAAGTGGATGCTTAGAACTCAATAATTAGTTTGAATCTCGATGCCGGAGATCCTGAACATATACAAAAATAGATCATTGCTCAACCACAATTTCGACGAATGTCAAATTATTAGTTGCCTACTATACCAGAAAGGTTGAACTGAATGTTAAGAAGAGGGAGTTATTTAAATATTGTTGTTCGTTAACAATATTTTTCTGAGAAATATATTATTAACGAACAACTGGATTTAAATAACTCCCTCTCTCTAAACACTCAATTTAGTTTGTAGGTGATGTATTTGTGTACAACACCTAAAAATGAAAAGCCGAGACGCGTCGATTGATAGTAAAGCAAAATATTGGTGAAAGAATTGCCAAGTATTTTTATTTATTTTAAAACTGACTCTCGTTTATTACAGACCTAATATATAATATAAATAGGACTTCATTAGCAATTACTAGGAAAGCGGAATAATTTGATTTGTGCAAAATAAAAATTCTTGTAAATATAGGCCTGAAAATGTGTGCCAACCCTTCGATATTATTTAGAGTGATTTTACTAGTTTGTTCGTATTTTTATTACACATGGACGAATAATTGGTTTAAGACAATTCATCGAGTGCTGATGAAGACTACTTCGGTTCTTCAATTACAAACGTGCATATAACTACTAATTTTCCTTTAATGTATTTACTTATCCGCAAATATCTACAGGATAAAGCACTTCAAGTGAGTTTTTTGCGTACCCTCTCATTGAATGGAAGCAATCGTCATCCCATCGTCACCTACAGTGATAACATCTATATATTTTGTTCAGTATCAAAAATTTACATTTCACTAGATTCATCCTTTACTTTTGTCATGAATAATTAATTTGTAATTCCTATTCCATTTTGTACAACATTTTAGGATTACATTTCACGAAGATAATGAAAGAAAAATTCGGCGTGTAATACGTAGAAGAAAGATCAATTTATTTGAAAATATAGATGAATTGAATGACTAACTTATAAAATTAATTGGTTGCAAAACGATTAGAATGACTTCCATTATATTCTTCTTTAATTAATTAATTTCTACAAATAACAACTGAGGTAATGTACATTTAATTTTTCTATAATGCTTGTAATATTGTCTGGAATACAGATCTATTTGAATAATATGGTTTTAGTGAATTTGATTAAAAAGTGTAGGCATGCATAATCATGAGATATTTAGTGGATATAAATATATTTATTTTGCAAGTAAAATCAGTTTGGTAGCACCTTACTCAGTGATCAAAACTAACAATGGTTGGAAATTAGAATTGAAGAAAAATTATTTTAAATTTTACTCACTTATAACATTTATTTTAATTTCGACATTCATATTTAGTAGTTATCACGTTATTCATATTTTGTATAGTGTTTTAAACAACAGAGTGTCGCTTATGAGCCACGTGATTGATTGTGTTATAAGAATTTACGTTCATTTTGGAATCGTGTTTTCTATTATCATAAATTTATATCAAACTCAAAATTTAAACTTGATTTTTAGCCTTTTACAAGATATCGATGAAAGCTTAAAACAATTAAACTATGACGCCTCATATGTACATACGAGAAATATTACGACAGTAGTTTTTATTATAAAATCTGTCACAATGCTAAATATAATTTTTCAAGAAATATACTTTCATGGTATATCTAATTTGTATGCTTTCATCATTGTAAATATATATATTTTGGTGCATGATGCAGCAATAGAAAACCAATTATTATTCTTCTTGCATAACTTAAATTATAAAATAAAAATTGTGAATAAAAGTTCTAAAGAAATAACATCTAAATATGTGCGAAATGGTTCCAAAAAAGAGATATTAAGTGAAATAAAAATATTATTCAAGTTATATGGTATTTGTGTTACAATTGGAAAACATATCAATAAGACATTTAATTCGAATATCATTTTTAAAAGTCTTCATACATTTTTTTTTATGGTTTATTTTATACATCTTGGAACTGAAAGAAACCAGACTGCTGAGGAGCTTGTCACTTATGGTATTACATTTTCAACCACTTCTGCATATATCACCGCAGGATACATTCTTACAGTTTATCATTGTGGATTAGTATCCAATCAGGTTAGTTACAGGTACTACTATATAAAATGTAATTGTTATTTGAATAATTTGTCAACGTGAAAAATATATCAAAGGATCTACAAAAAATTATGTGACTAATTTGACCATATATTAATCAAACACTGCAAATAATGTTAAAATTTTGCCTTTACTTTCGTAATCAATATCGAATTATTGATAAAACTCACTGCGTAGTAACTGGAAATAATAATTACAATAATATCAATAAAGCCGCTGGGAATATATGTTATTAACATCTGCAGTGTCATGTACCGAACTGTGCATGTTAACAGTCCAACATCTCTATATCCTGTTGCACTAAGACTTCCCAGGTTACTATAT